>PVHY01014405.1:0-38576 GCA_004024945.1 Uropsilus gracilis
CGGCCGGCGCCGGGGGGGGGGGTGCAGGAGCGCCTCCGCCCCTGGGGGGTCTCGCCAGTGCCAGGATCGCGAAGGCTGGGGAAGGTGTCCCCTACCAAGCCCTGGCGTCTGGGTTTAAAGCTCCCGGCACGCGCGGGGATAGGGGCGGGTATGGCAACCTCAAAGGAGGAACCGAGTCCGCTTGGGTTGCAGCCGTCTTGCACAAGGACGTGCAAACCCCAGGACCGGCTCACGGACGGCCCACCGGGAATGCACCCACAGACGCACCCTCCTGCGTGTGCAGGCAGATACTCGTGCTCCCGTGACCTTTATTTGGAACTTGATTTCCGGACCTAACACTGCCCTTTGTCCCACTGGGTACACTCACGGCTATACTTTAAACCAGCCAGATAAATCAGGCTGTCTGACCAGTCTTAACATCTGCATTCTCATATGAAACAACCCACAACAAGGGGATGTCTTTCTATCCTGGTTTTGTTTTTAGAACATAACCTGCGCTCAGCTGAGCCTGCAAGATTGAGAGGAGTTGGGGTGATTAGAAGTGGATTCTTCGCAAAAGTGAGAATTAACAATTTCTAATTTTTTTCTTTGGTGTAGCAATACTGTTTTCAGTTGGCATTGGAAGTCTTGGCAGAAGAGTGTGGGTCAAAATATTTCCAACAATAAATTGCAGCGGGTTCCATGTTTCTTTCAGTTCACTGTTTTCTCTCCAAGGGACTGATTTTTGCCCAGAAATTATTGTAGTTGGTAACTCAACAAAAAATGTAACTGGAAATTTGGTTGATAAAAACAAAATTAACTAGCATAAGTGGCTCTACTTTCTTAGTCCAGGTTTGTTTTCTGGGCAAGTGTGTCAGGAGATTGGAATTCAGTTGTTTCCAGATTAAATGAGCAGCCCTGTTGGAAAAGCCCTTATTCCTGAAGTCAGGACTGGAGTGGAGACAGAAAATTTGAGGGCCAAAGTAAATCCGTTGGGACCTAAAGTCCATCCCACAGAATTCAAATCTAGAAGAAATAAGTTAATAAACAAGGTCTCAGTGACACTTCGTTTTTGTTTAAAAGTGGGTAAGATGTTAATGGACAAGTTGTGAGGAAACCTGAAATGTTTCAGTCATGTATTATAAAGTGCACAACAACTACTGCAGTGTTTGGTTTTAAATGAGAAGAAAATATCCAAAAGAACAGTCCTTTGGTATTGAAATTTCAAGTATGGCATGTGACCTCCTATTGACTTTATTTGCTATTAAGAAAAAAATAGCCAAGTCATAACTCTTGCATAACACTATGTAGGAGTTTGGGCCTTGGGAATGTAGTCTCGACCACGTTAAGTTGACCGTTTCTCTTTTTGTTTTAAGTACAAAAGATAAGGCATTGGTGTAACACAGTTGTATTTTTTCAGCTGTACTGTAAATTATATTTGAAATTACAGATGGAAAATAACTTACTAATTCACACCAGTTTATTTACTTCTTCCTAGTGTTAGTTCCAGATGGTTCCCCTAGTAATGGTCTAGGGAACTTCATAAAGCAAAATTCTAGAATTAGGAATTAGGGGATTAGGAATATATCCTGGCTTCTCACAAGGAATTGAGGTTCAGAGTCCACTAATCATTACATGGTTTCATTTAAGGGCCACATTACTGTAGTTCAGTTTTTCAAGTTTACAGGCCCCTTACCGAATAATTCTTTTGGTCTCACTTTTCCAGACCTCAGCTAGAATTTAAAAGCAATGTTGTGTTGTGTAGTTGTAGTTGTGTTGTAGTAGTTGTGTTGCTGGAAAGATTGCCATTTGAGCATCGTGAAAGAGAACTGAAGCTTTAGCAATTAAAGCCTCCTCTCCCTGTCAGGGAACAAGCATAGAACATGGGCTCCCATTAAACTTCAGTGTCCCTTATTCCAAAGTGTAAACAAATCCCTGTCCTTTCTGGGAACCACATTGCTTTGTATTTGCTGCCCCATACAAAATGACATTATCTTTTATGGGACAATTCCACTTCCTCCCATTCTTCCCTCCCCTGCCCCCCCCCTCCGCTTATCTTTGCCTACCAACAGCCAGAGAAGTCCAGGAATTGGGATGTTGAGGAAGAGAATAGGACATGTTCGGGTCCCAGGCAGTGACCCTTCTATATACAGATTTCTCTAGTTGAGAAATCACTTTTGTATTTAGCTTGACATTTCCAATATACATTATTGCCTCTAGGAATTTCCACCATATTTTTTTTTTTCATGTTAGTTTTAAGTTCCCTTAAACATGGAGCATATGAACTTGGTGAGTCCCTTTAAGAGTAGTTATTTCAACCAAAACAAACTCTTCAAAAAGGGAAAGTGCTAATCTTCATTCTGTTCTTCATGGCCCAGTAAATTGAGGAGGTAGGTAGAAATATTCAAATAAAATGATATTGCAGAAATATCTCATTTTATGAGACAAATGGTTAGTCAAGTGTATTGATTATATTATTAAAAACATTTTTACAGCTGGGCATGGTGGCGCATGCCTGTAGGTGGCAGCCTAGGAAGCTGCAACCAGGGCCAGGGATCACGTTCCAGTCCCTCCTGGGGCATGTAGTGAGACCTAGTCCCCCCCAAAAAAATAGCTGGGCATGGTGGCACGCACCTATAATCCCAGCTACCTAGGAAGCTGAGGGTGGGGGTTGCTTGAGTCTGTGGTACTCCAGGCAACATGAGCCTGTGGTTCCACGGGCAAAAATAGCGAGACCTAGTCTCAAAAAAATTTTCTTGACTCCATGCTTTAGCAGGATGGCCTTAGAAAAGTTTTTGGTTTTGATTAAGTGAAATGTGAAAATAATTTCCATATTTCAGGGTTATTAAGAGCACTGACTCAGAAACCACATACAAAGCATGTAGCAATGCTTTATACAGAGAATATGCTCAATTCTAACGGTAGATGTAATGATTAACTTTTCATGTGTTTTATTAAATGAATTATTTCAGTAGTCACCGAATAGTGTGCAGTTTGTTTCTACACTATCATGAAATAAGACTTGTGTCATATCTTTTTTTCTCTTTAAAGGTTCTTTGACATCAAAATGTCTCAAAAAATCCATGGTGGTTCTGTGGTAGAGATGCAAGGAGATGAAATGACAAGAATCATTTGGGAATTAATTAAAGAAAAACTCATTTTCCCCTATGTGGAATTGGACCTGCACAGGTGAATGAATTATTCATCCAAGTAGCAAAATCAGAAGTGATAGTTTAATTGATTTTAGGGTACAAACAACTAGATTTTTACACAGATAATGCTGTTATTTTGTGAACAGTTTTTGGGGAGGAATTCCTAGTATATGCAAATAAATGGTCTATTTTAATTTTGGTAGAAAAACTGGATTGATTGTTCAGAAGACAAGAATTATGGTACAAACAAACCAATTTCACTTCTTACCAAACTTCTATTTCTTGTGATGGCTTTATGTATGACAAATCGGTGACCAGGAGTAACACAAGGTATTATTTGTAGAAGTGAAAATAGTAGAAATACATCCTCCACTGAAACAAAGAATAAGTGTAGTTAGCACACTTCATCCTTTCAAGGTCTGCTTTATAGCACTCTGCTTTACTTATTCCTGGACCTCCATGCCTCCTCATTGCTTTAGCCCTTTTCCTACAATCACAGCACAAAAATAACCCTTGAAGTTCTCTAACCCAACTCCCACCTTTCAATAAAAGTTCCTTTAAACCATTTATGTCCTAGAGACTTGAGCATTTGTTTTGTGTTTAAAGTGTTTAAAAACAGATATGAAATTCCTGTGGAATTCTCTCATCTTTTAGTTTTGTGTTTTACATAGATTTGCTTATGCTTTTTGTGTATATGAGCTAGATAGAGTCAGGTTTTTTGGAAAGGTGAAGTAACTTAAGACTGGCATGGTGAAAGGTTGAACAGTCTGCTCCAAGCAAACTGTTGGCAACTCAAACTATGTTTACCTTGACCCAGATTTATTGGCCAGACTGTGCCCGGAGGACTTGGCATTTGCTGGGGTGTAGACTTAATTCACATGGTGTCATTAGACACTATTCTAAACTGAAGCTGTTGATAACGTCTCTTGCAATCATGAGGAGCAAATACTTACGGAGGTTAATCAGACATAGGGAAAAAGGGATGACAGAACATCCAGGTGAGTGAAAGGAACATTTTATCATCACCTCTTGTGTCAGAACTCTGGAGGACAATAGATGGGTTTGCAGAGTTCTTAGCGGTTTAATAACAGCAAAGAGGCCTCAGGAGTACTTAGCCTACAGGTCTAGGGAGTTATAAAGGACAATTGTTAAGTTAGAGGAAAAGTCACTGACTGCAGAATAAAGATTGTTTGGGAGTGCAAAAGAGTCTTAAATAGTTTGAGAATTGCTGTTGTTACTATTACATCACTGTTTAGTTTTTGAGGGATGTGAAGTGACTCCTTTGTTTTGTCTTGTTCCTGTAGATAGCACTCCAAGTCTTATATCTGTTCTTTTCTCTTAGAAAAGTTTAAAAAGTAAAACAAATCCACCCTTTTGCTGACAGTTTCGTCTGCTGAAAATTGGTTCCTATGAACATGAATACTGCTGATTATATTGCTTATTGGATTAGGCATTTGTGGCTATTAACATTGTGGCTATTCCCATGCCAGAAGTAAAAGAGTCAGTGACTTTATGTGATTTATGTGAATTATCTAAGGTTGAGGCAGTTTGGAATTTTTTTTATTTTAAATCGTCGAGATTGCTGTCTTTGTATTGGCAACCTGAGTTATCAAAGGAAAGGAAAAATACAAGAAATAAGAGGAAAGCATAAAGACTTAATGGTTTTGATTACTGAAAAACTTTTTAACAAACTAAAGTGTTATATTACTGTTTTGCCTTCCCTGCTTTTTTAATTTAAAGTATTATGGACTTTGTGTGTGTGTGTGTTTTTAATTTTTGCATATTTTACAATATATGATTGTATAACTTCTAATCCCCATGGGAATACCCCCCCACACCACATCTCCCCTGGTCTCTTTGCCTCCTTTATTTTTGCTGTATTATGAACTTTAAATAAAACATTGCAATCATTTTTTTGTGCTCCATGGGCAAAAACAATGTTCAATTTGGCTCTGAATACCCAGTAGTGTGGTTGTTAATGTATATGAAGTCATAATGTGCTGGGATATATTAAAAAAAAATCCTTTGTTGGATTTCATCACAAATCCAGTAAACTGTGAACTTCTCTCCAGAACAAATAGGCTTGCCCAAGAATAAGGGAAAGGTTCATCAGATGGCTAACTAGCATTCATGGAGGAGTCATTAGCATTTTGGGCACTGTCATACTGGCACATCTGTCACTCTATAACTCTCACCACTTTAAGGCCAAAATATAAGAGTTCTTTCAAATCTTCTGATCCCTTTATTTTCAGAGCACAACATTTATTAAAGAGAGGAAATGCTGGTATATAGTCTTACATTCTATGCTAATTATGTGGAAGGAAGTTTGTGAGAGGGTTGCTCATGTGCTGTTCAGGCTTCTGTATGGTGGGAAAGTTGGCAAAGGGGCTGTGCACAGTTGTTCCCTTTCAGTATCTTCCAGCTTCCCATGGCACAGGGAGCCAAGGCTCAGCACTGTTGCCTCTCATTGGAGGGTTTTAATTGGCAGCTACTTTCCTTATCCAGGGTGTGCCAAGGCTAAAACTTAGCAGATTTAGGTGGATGGAGCCTTCACTACTACAGTCCAAGCTCTCTTGCCATTCCCATACATAGAATGCTCCCTGGTGATAGAATGCAGCACTCCGAGTCCCCTCTCAGTTTGCCTGGAGATTCATGCTTACAATGCTTCCTTCCCAGCTATGATTTAGGAATAGAGAATCGTGATGCCACCAATGACCAGGTCACCAAGGATGCTGCAGAAGCTGTAAAGAAATACAACGTTGGTGTCAAGTGCGCTACCATCACCCCCGATGAGAAGAGGGTTGAGGAGTTCAAACTGAAGCAAATGTGGAAATCACCAAATGGTACCATCCGAAATATTCTGGGTGGCACTGTCTTCAGGGAGGCTATTATCTGCAAAAATATTCCCCGGCTTGTGAGCGGATGGGTAAAACCCATCATCATAGGCCGACATGCTTACGGGGATCAAGTAAGTCATGATGGCAAAATTTTATTTGCCTTGTTCTTTTTCATGGCCTTCGGCTGCCCAACAATTCTGATTTATATGTGTTTTCTTCTGGTATACGCTCAGATTCGGTGAGGTGCGAAATGGAGAAATGCATATTTACATATTGGTTTACGTGCATTCATTGAGATCAAAGTAAATATAGGTAAATGCATAAATAAGCCCATCTCTTAAAACAAAGGGTTTTTCTGAGGCATAGTTTTCCCTTTATCTTACTAGCTGGATGATATAACTGTGTTTTTTATAATTTCCTGTGGTTCTTTCAGACACATCAATGGTTCTTAACCCTAGCTGGACAATAGGATCTTTTATGGGTTTTTTTGGATTTTGTTTGTGTTTTGTTTTAAAAAAAAGTTTCTATTAATTCCATTGCCTGGCTCCCTCCTACACCAATTGACTCTGAATTCCGTAAGGTTTAGGCATCTTAAGTCTCCCCAGGTGATCCTAGTGTGCAGACAGGGTTGAGAACCGCCAAAGATTATATTACACATCATAACTTCATGCATAGAAGGCAAACCTGACTCAGCTCTCGAAAGTAATTTGTTGAAAACATTCTTTTCCTGCTTGAGAAAAAAGTATAGGTTCATACTTCTATGTAAGTACTCTTGTTTTCAAACTGAGCATAAAAATTGGCAACTAAACAGTAACTCTATATTGAAACTGAAAAGTATTTGTGGTACTTTGTCAACCCCATTTCTTCCTTTTGAGATACAGGAATGAATTAAAACCTATAGTGAAGGACCTCATATGTCAGATGTGCTCTGCGCAGATTAATCTTCCTATTCTCTGACAACTCTTGCCAGCTACCATTAATATTCCTTGACAACCACATAAAGAAATGATGTGGCTGGCATTACTACTAGTACCTAACTCTGAAAACATTCCAGTCTAAGCCACTGAAGAAAGACAGTACAGTAAACCTTTACAGGTGTCTAGTGTGAGTCAGGCACGTGTTTCCACCAGCGCAGTTCCTGCCCTGAAAGAAGTGACTGTCCGTAGCTGTCCCTGTCTTCAATGTCATCAACCTGACTTTGCTGTTTTAGAATATGTGGTTGCTTATACAGACAAATCCTGAACCTGGAGCTAGATACTGAGCCCTGAAGGTCCAATAGTCAGGTCCCAGGTCTTCGGACATAGATGTGTGACTTCACTATATCTTAATCCCTTCTTGTAAGACTGACCTCAGAGTCTAATGAGATAACGAAATGATGCAAGTTCATGGTTGTATAGCCTGTGTCTCATAACAGAGACAAGACCTTAGTGCTCTCATCCTCATCTTCAATGTTGCAACTAGTATATTAATCGTGCCCCTATAGGAAGACTCCTGACCTCCGTGGGCAGTCCTCTCATCCTCTGTCAGAGTCACCACATTTTCAGGTTTCCAGGTCTAGTTTCCAAGCCAGGGATTGACCCCAGACTACAGTGGCAGTGCTGAGTCCAGGCCACTCACTGGGCAACCATGGGTTGGTGTCTGACCAAGTTGCAGCAGAAACTTCGCTGACTCTGGCAAGCAAGTTAAGCAAGGCAAATTTAGTTAGAACAAATATGGAGAAAAGCTTATTCAAGAGTAAAGAAGCAAAGTGGGACTCCCAGGCCCAAGGAAACAGAAGTAGGAAAAGACACCACAGTGGAGTCGTCCCTCAGGAATGTATACCTTCCTGATTATTTTAAGCCCCATCAATCGCTTTGTGGTTGCCTAATGCTGCTGTGCATAGAAGCATGTCTTTTTTCCCAGTCCTTAAAGTTGTAGATTTTTTTGTTTTTTATCTTTATTGATTTTGTGGGGGATGTCCTGTTAGTTCTTCACTTCCTTGTTCCAGGGGTGTCTGGTTAGTCTGTTATTTAATTTGCTACCTTTAGTCTAGACTGCATCTGGTTAATTCCCTTCTGAATTTGCTGCTGTTGTTCCCATATCCTCACTGCTTCTGAGGTTTCTGTTTCTCCTATGCTGTTCTGACCTTGGAAATTTGCTCTCTCCAGGTCTAGAGCATTTTAAATCTATGACCCCATGACAGTTGAAAGGTTTTATATCCCTGCTTCTCACTCCTATATGTCTTTATTAGGTTGTAAACTTCCTAAGGAGAAACTATGTTACCTCTTCATATCAGTGCTCAGAATATTGCCCTGTTTATGTGGTAGACACCCAATAAACAGTGATTTTTAATGTGTATTACATCTTACCAGTTTTTGGAACTCTGAATCTCTTCACCCCCATTTCAAAGATCAAGCTACTCTGCCCTGTTTATCAGTGTCTTTCAACTCTGTATTCTATAATCTTCTTTATATTCCTTCTAAATCCTCTTAGGATATATAATAGCTTTGTTTCATTGTTTCCCCCATCTTCAGTATAGAGCAACCGACTTTGTTGTTCCTGGGCCTGGAAAAGTGGAGATAACCTATACACCAAGTAATGGATCTCCAAAACAGACATATGTAGTACATAACTTTGAAGGTATGTATAAGTCCATCTTCTGCTACATCTTTGTGTTTGTTTTTTTTCCCACAGACTAGTTAAATAATGTTAGTAATTTTTTATTTTATTTTAATTACCTGTGTGGTGCCTAAAAGTATGACCTGAATCTACAACATTCTAACAGGACCCAAAATCTAACATAAAAAAAATAATTGGTTTTCATGTCTTCCCGTGGCATGAAATCACAAATGAGACAGACCACTTAATTGAAAATGAATATAGACCAAGAACTCAAAACACAAGGGAAGGCTAAGCAGGAATCTGTGGTGCAAGAATTATATAAATTCAGTATTGATCGCTCAAAACACCTGTCTTGTAATCTTGCCCTTTGCTCTAGTAAGGTTTGTGTTTGAAAATGGTTGCATGTGTATTTGCTGAAATTTTCTTCATGCCCTTCTGAGTATTTATTTTGTGAAGGTGGAATGTTTGTTGTTTGCCTTTTCTTTTTTCCATCATCCTGCTGCTTCAAAGGTCCATTATAGCAAATCCCACTCAGGCACTGTTGAAAGAACAGAGGACCCTCTGGCTCTCCTGCTGGAGTTGTTGAAAGTACTCACAAAACAAAAACTTGAAACTTTACCTTGCTTTTGTTTTCCCCACGTCTTCTGTATCATATCATTTCAATAAAATCCAGTTCTGCTGGTTCGAACTTCCTTCACCAACTGAGCTCACATTGGCCCTGGGCCATGGCATGAATTCAGGATCTGTCTCTGAGTAATAACAGAGTTCAACTAATAGAGTTATGAAACACCAGTGATTACGCGTAGTATAATTATTTCTACTAATTAGAGTGTGAACTTTCCTTATCCTCCAGGAAATTAGGAGAGTTTCCATCCAGTAGCCAAAAGGCAAATTTTGCACATCAGCTGAGCATGCACAATTAGAGTTTAAAATGTACATGTTTGAAATTTTTAAAGTATGAAAGACAGTTTAAAAACAATTCACTTAAGTATATTTCTGGTTCATATTGGTACTTTCAGGTATACTTTTTCTTTATACTTTTTTTGGCCCTTTTAAAACAAGTGAGAATGTACTTTTCTAGAATTGATGAGCCTCAGGACTCAGGATTTTCCAGGTGGATGTCCTGGCTGGAGCTTTTGGAAACCTGGGCTCAGAAGTGGAGCTGGGATTTGGGTTTTGGTGGTAAGCTTGTTGCAACTAAGCCCCATTTGCCTTTTTCCTTTTTTCTCTCTTCTGTGCTTCCCACAGATGGAGGTGGTGTTGCTATGGGGATGTACAATCAGGATAAATCAATTGAAGAATTTGCACACAGTTCTTTCCAGATGGCTCTGTCTAAGAGTTGGCCATTGTATCTGAGCACCAAGAACACTATTCTGAAGAAATATGATGGACGTTTTAAAGATATTTTCCAAAATATATATGACAAGTAAATGTTATTTCTTTTTATTCAAGTAAGCTAGCATTTATAGTATAGAGTTAAGTATAGGGATAAATTGAGTGAAAACCATCGCTAACCCTTTAAAGATAAAAGCATAGTGAGATTTGGCAAGAGGGAACAGAATCACTCAAAGTTGTTTTTGAAGATAAGTATGTTTGTAAGCCGGGTTCCCACTTTTATTTCAGAGCCAAAATTATTTAATGTTTGAATGAAGGTAACCTGTTAGTGAAAAAGTTCTAATCTTGGAAGTATTTGACTTTCAAGTTGGATGCATTTCCCATCTCAAATCCATGGTTGTGATTCTAGAACTCTGCTCTAGTGCAGTCAGTGGAACTTCAGTCTATATTTATGATAAATTTGGATTCAATGAAAGTGAGCATCTGTTAAATCGTAAGATGGAATTCAACTCCAATTTAGGTGTATTAGACCAGGACATAGATTTCAGATTTTTATCAGGCATTTTAATTACTCTTTGCACTCCCCATCTATCCAAAACCTAGAAGCTGTCCTAGTTTCCTCAACAACACCACACAATACAGTAGTCATCTTTTTCTTCTTATTACACTATAAACTGAATCTCAGGAATGTCATCGGCAGTGTATACAGTAGTGCTTGGGAGACACTATGCACTATACAGATACTGTCTCACGTTTCTATAAAGTGTGTGAAAATCCCCATACGGATGGGATTTCTTCACTAGAAAATGATTGGGCAGGGATTCAAACCCTTACCTGATTCCCAAATTTGTGCTACGTCCAGTAAAAAAGGTTATTTCCATTCCCAACCCTCTTGAAAAAAAAACTGGTGATACCTAACACTTTTTTCCCTTTTTGTCCTTCTCTCTCTCATTTCCTAGGCAGTACAAGTCCAAGTTTGAAGCCAAAAACATCTGGTATGAGCATAGGCTCATTGATGACATGGTGGCACAAGCTATGAAATCAGAGGGTGGCTTTATCTGGGCCTGTAAGAACTATGATGGCGACGTGCAGTCGGACTCTGTAGCCCAAGGTAAAAAGCTAAAAGACCACAGAGAAGTGCATGTGGCCTCCAGCACACAAGCGATGCCACAGTGGTGCTCCAGTTTGGGAAGGAGGTCTGCAGCTCTTTAAAGTCATGAAATTGCCACACCCCAAGACACCCAGGTCCATCTTATCAGCTGACACAGGAGGAAGTTAAGCTCAGTCTAGAGAAGTGACTTCATACAAGGTCACACAGGACATAACTCAATGGATTTAGATGTTGACAAAGTTTCTCTTAACCTTTTTTTCCACATGAAACTTCAGAGTCTGTAACAGTTAACAACTACCTAATCTGAAAGTCACTCCCTTACCCCACCCCCCCGCACCCCACCCCAACCCCCCACCCTCGTGTTTAAAACAAACAGGCAAAAAACAAAGATCCTCGGGCAGGGAGGGATGAAATGAAATGAGGGATTAGGTTGTCTCGTAACCAAGACTCTTCCAGAACTCATTCACTGGCATTAGGTACCTGGGCATCATGTCCTATCTGCTTATCTTGATGGTTATTCTGATACTTACTAAATAGTAAACTTGTGTTTACTGCTTAACTATAAACACAAAGGAATGACACCTAGAACTGTTCACAGAAATTCCAGGAACCAGAGACTTCATGTCAGATATAAAGGCCAAACCAGCAGAAACTCTCAGTCTTGATTTCTCAGCACCAATAGCCCTTCAATTTCAGTTTCGCAAAACTGAATTGCACCTGTGACTGTTTGCATTGACTTTAAATATGTTGCTTTTTCTTACTTCTCCTACTAGTTTGAACCTCTACCTGTAGATTAGTAGGGTTAAAGATCATCTGATGTCAAATAGATATTTACATAACTCTTTACCCTCCTTCATGCTTCCCCACATCTGCACAATTGTCTGTCCTGGACACAGGAGAAAAAAGAATGTTGCTTTATGATGACTCCTGGTGGGTAGTGAAAACTATTCCTTCTTGTCAGAGTTCTTGGAAAGTGATCAGACCATTCCACTGTCTCTGCTATTCCTCATAACAACAAGAGGAGTCTGGAGGGATATTTGAAATGTCCTGGTGATAGAGGTACAAGGACCAGGAAATAGAAGTACTGAACAGGAGTGCATGGTGCAACAGTGCATATGCTACCTGCAACCAAGGCTCTGTCTGGACCAGGTCTGAATATAAATGTAACCTCAGAGCCACTAAGCATGATAAAAGGTAGCAGATCTGTCTTTGTCTTCCTTCCCTAAAGTCGCATACTACTTGGAGCTCACCCCAAACATTTCATACAGGTTCTCTATTTTGACAGTGCTATCAACTGCTATCTTTTAATATTACTGGATAGATAGCCTCACCATCATTGTGGTCCCAGAACTCTCTAGCACAGTGAGATGAAAGGAACTAATAATCTCACACAGAAATTTTAGGCCTGGATGCAAAAATAAGTAAAAAAGAAATTATTCTCACACCAGAAGAGAAGGTATCAGCCTAACATAAAGTTGCATTATTAAATACACAGCTATTACTGGGAGGTAGTGAAACAGAAATGTCATCTTTCAGTTCATGTGTAGAAGCGTGAGTAAGAAGGAAAATCAATGGGATGGAAAATTGTGGTTCTCTTGAGTGGGGAACTACGGAATAGGATTGTTTCATTAGGGCTGTTACGAGCACAGGGAAAGGCAAGCAGTGTGTCCTTTGGTTCATCCCTTCATGTTTTAACTAGCCTTTTTCTCCCCAGTTCAGTGAGAATGAGCAGCTGGGTGTCAGGACACAATTCGCACTGATCTCTCTTCCACAACAGCAGAACGTCTGTCTGAACATGAGTCTAGTAATACACTAAGGAACATGAACATATATTCTTGCCATATATGCTCATGCATGTGCACATATTAATCCCAGTCTCACATCCACCTGAAGTATGTGCTTCGGTTATCCCCATTACGAGTAAAAGAGTGGGGTCACAGAAGCTAAGCAGTAAAGGACTGGGGTGCCATGCAGGTGGTTGGACTGTGAGCCCTCCTCGCAGATCTAGTGTCATAAATGAGGAAAAAGTACAGCCTGTGCCCACTCTGCCTGAGATCTGAAAGAGAACCCTGCTTTCTGAAAGGCAGATTAATAGGATATCTGCAGATGATCCTGTTTATTATGTTAACCCAGAAGATTCAGTCCTTTGCTCTCCTCTCAGACCTGGTACCCTGCGTGTAGTAGAGCCTAATACTTCTTGCTCTCATGTACCTCGTAGGTTATGGCTCCCTTGGCATGATGACCAGCGTGCTGATTTGTCCAGATGGCAAGACAGTGGAAGCAGAAGCTGCCCATGGGACCGTAACACGTCACTACCGCATGTACCAGAAAGGCCAGGAGACATCCACCAATCCCATTGGTAAGATGGTGCTTACTGCTGCTCTGGCTGCCCAGTGCTTTGTGTGTAAAATCACCAAGCTTGTAACATTCTGCTGATCAGAGCTGCTTAAAGGTGCTTCTTAAAATACACATCATACGTGCTTTTCCATTTTTGTGGGGGGATATAAATTACTGAGAAGAATGCTGTCACAAACATTCTTCCTTTCCTCCAGTACAGCGAAATACCACATCTGGCTAAAAATCAAAAAGCCACAGAGATAGAGCCTTCTAACCATATTTCAAGGACAGCACTTTAAAAAGAGATTACAACCTGGAAAGAAACCAGTAAAGACAAGACATAGGAGAGACCATGACCTTTTCCAAATAAGCAGATGCCTCAAGCTTAAGATTATACTAACTACTCTATGAAAATGTCCTTTCTTAAAACTCTAGCAAAACCCAAAATGTTTCCTCCACAAAAATGCAGGATTTTTTTTTCTTTTGAATTTCTATTTGGTTAAATATTTTCAACTTTCCTTAAACGTCTAGCCTATATGGACAACATCTAATGAAATCAGTTACCCAAACCAAAAAAAAAAAAAAAAAAAACTGTTCTATTTTTAGGAACAGTAACACATTTGGGAATCCTGCTAACTGCCTAATTGAAGAGTACTTTCTCTTCTTTTCTTTTCAGCTTCCATTTTTGCCTGGACGAGAGGGTTAGCCCACAGAGCTAAACTTGATAACAATAGAGAGCTCGACTACTTTGCAAAGGCTCTGGAAGAAGTCTGTATTGAGACCATTGAAGCTGGCTTCATGACCAAGGACTTAGCAGCTTGTATAAAAGGTTTACCCAAGTGAGTCCAGGGGACCCTGAGTTCTCTGGTCAGATTACTGCTTACCCTCACTGAGATTCAAAATATCAGTGCTTTTTGGAAATACCTGAACCATTACTCATCATCGAGTTCAAGGGCTATAACAGATAGCTGTAAACTGTTGATGGTAAACATTTTAAGCTTGATAGAACATAAGAGCCTCTGAAACCTGCCATGCTTGCACTTTGCCTCTCTGGCAGGAAAACAGTCGGTGATGGAGAAGCGAACTGTGTGGCTGCTTTCCAGTCAAACTCTGTCAAAACAGCTGCAACCTGGACTGGGTCCCTGGCCTGAGCTATAGCTTGCTGACCCCTGATCTAGTTGACAGTTGTTGGTGCCAGGGTTCCATCTCCTCTAACAAGAAAATTATAGACAGAAACAGATTACTCAGAAGATAGATATATTATTCCACCCCTTTATTTTCCGCAGTTTACAGACAAAAAATAAGCAACAGCAGGATTAGGAGCCCTATTGAGTACAGTCTCTTTTTTAAGTATCTGTAACCAGATGGTAGATATTCAGGGCCCAGGTATTGCCCAGGAATTTTCTGAGAACATGGTAATCCATATCACAGCTGAATTAGTTGCTAGTCAAGAGGACTCCTTCAAAGTTAGAGTTGGTTACAATGACTCACCTCAAAAAACACTACTAAGCTTGAACACCAATCTCATGTCCCTCAGAGATATGTTGGACGGAGTCAGTTCAGTAATTGAGATATACTCAGTCCCACATCTTAAATTTCCAACAGGAATATATAGTGTTTGCAGTCTTTTTAGCAGTGTAGGATCTTTGTGGCCAGCTTGAATGAGCATTTGTCAACAGTATCATGTCAGCTAATCCATTGTCTTTTGTTTTTCCATAAGTGAAGGCATTGATAGCAATGAGCATTGAAGCTTTCATGAGCTGCTGTGTCATTTGTGGGCATGTGGCTAGGCGCATTACTACACAGTTGGAAGGGTCTGTTCTCATAAGAATGAGGAATCACAAGTGGGATGATTTCCATCTCCCAGACACTGGTGTGAACTGAAGCTCTGTGATAGTTTCATTCTCAAAGCTTCATGACTGGTAACCTGCTATGACCACCACTGCGGGCTGCCTGGAAACCAGGTCAGCCACTGACCATGAGTTCGTAGCTCGTTAACACTAACCAAAGGCTGTTTTAAGTAGTACCTCTAGGCTTATTCCTCTTTGCAACCAGATCAGAGGCAAACTCATTTTTCTTTTCTTTTTTTCCCTCCCTTAGTGTGCAACGTTCTGACTACTTGAATACATTTGAGTTCATGGACAAACTTGGAGAAAACTTGAAGATAAAACTAGCTCAGGCCAAACTTTAAGCTCATCCCTCAGCTAAGGAGGAGCTAAGTCTTCTGGTAACTAAATTCAGTGGTTTACATTTTCCTGTATAACACTCAATGATAAAAGGAAAATCAACTCTTTAATTTGTTTGGAAACCAGAGTTTATCTTTTCTATGAGTTTACAACCTTTTTCTTATACGTACAGTTATGCCACCTACTTTAATGTGGCAGCAAGTTTTAAATTTTTATTTTCTACTAGCAGTCTAGGAATTACAGTTGTTCAGTGCTCATTCATGCTCACTGTCACTTTCTCTTGTATGATACAAATGACCAAAATGCAGCATGCTTCAAAGGGTAAACTAGAGCCACAGGATCGTTTCTTACAGTACATGTAAAACAGAGATTCCCTCCCTCTGCCACTTCCCTGGCTGGGGGCCTTAGGTGGTTTTGACAGCAGACATCCCTTGATGTGAGATGAGCCTTGAAGTCGCACAAGATTTGGAGTGAACATCATGGGTGGAACCAAAACATGTTAAAGACACAGCAGTAATTTTTGTGAAGAGCTCTTCTTGGATGTTCTGAAAATGTTAGGTATTTTTTAAGCCACTAGAGTGTTTAGAATCCAGAATCAATCTCTGGGGCACAGGGGGTTGTCCTCTGTGTCTGTCTGCCTCTGTGCCCTCCCGCCCCCACAGTGGCCAATCGTGGCCAGTGTTGCTACCCTAGGCAGAATGTTTCACCCAAGTGCAATAATAACAGCAGCACCTTTTTTTGACTTTTGCTGGCTTGTTTTCTTTTCTATAAATGTGACTTTTTTCAGAAGTTGATTTAAAACACTAGTACTGTTCTCATCTACCTGTTAATTAAAATTAAATGCTAATGACTCTTCCTCTTCAGTTTTTATTTACCAAATATCTTTTCATTGCATTGTCTTAGATCCAAGTCATAGGAATTTGATTTCTAAACATCTCTGTTTTCATCAAGTTTACAGTGGCAGAAATGGATGAGTAAACAGGGAGATGTAGATCCTATAGTACAAGGGAGAAAGGACCAAAGACAGAACAAAAGGGGTAACTGGAATGTTAAGAAATCAAGCATATGCTAAAGAGTTTAGGGATTTAGGGATTATGGAAGTTGATAAGGAGCAAGGAAAACTGGAAAGGAGGAATATGATCATATTTTCATTTAAAAAAAAATAGTGCTCAGCGGCTTCTATAAAGAATAAACAGTAGTGGAGAGAAAAGGGAGCGGTGGGTACAATTGAGAAAGGAAGACCAGTTCGGAAGCCACTCAGGTGGAAATGATGAAGAGCTGAACTGAGACAATGGTCCTGGGAATGGGAAGGTGGGGGGCAATCCTGAGAAAAGGGTTGAATAGCTGGAGAGTAATGGTTCTCAGGAGACGTGGAGTAAGGGTTTCCAAGTTTTTGACCCCACATCTATCAAAAGGCTGGTCCACATGCAGCATTATCAGTGTGTGAGAGGGAAGCAATTTGAGACCTCAAACTTTGGTCTTGTTTCAGAGTACACCAGTGGCCATTTTAGCCTGATACCCAGGAATCCTTGCTGAACTGGCATTCTTTCTCCTGTACCTGTAGATTTAGGTTTGAATGAAAGAAGAAAACATCCCATGGAACAAAATGATGGCATTGGAATGAGGGGACTTGCGTAGTCCTTCCTGCACTCGCAAACATCCTGGGAGTTGATCGTGCAAGCATTCGTGGCAACAAAGCCATGAACTAGTCTAGTTAATGTTCTAAAATAATCAGCTAATGAACAGATGCTGATCACTTCATCTAGAGGCTAATGGTTTATTCTGTAACATCAGGAACAGAATTGTTGACCTGGAAAATGACTTGTTAAGCCTACGTTAACGGCACAAGGATCCAGGGACCAAAAACAGAATTCCAGACTTGGAAACAGTCTCTAAATTACAGATAGAGCTTCTTAGGTGGACTTAACTGAAAACATTTAAAATTTAATCTTAATGAGACTCACAGCTTCCCTTTATTCTTGCCTAATAACAAAAAAACCCTAAGACACTCCTGATAAGTCATTTCCCTTCCTCTCTTTGAATTTTAATACAATGACATTTCTTCCAAATAAAAGGTCTTTTCCTGTTAAGACTAGAAACTAACAAAAAATACTAAGGAAGATTTTGTATATGTATTAAATTTTGTACTTTTATCTTAGTAGAGGTTTTGCTTCATATTTTTTATTTTAAATATTTTAGAAAATGTATACCATTCAAACTCCTAATTTCTCTTACATAAGAAACTTAACTGAATTTAAATAGTATTATTTCAGGCTCAGAAAAAAGTGAGTTTTGCAGCTACTGTGACATGCTTGTAATTTAACTTTGACATTGTTTCATACGTACCCCCCCAAAAAAGTGAGAAACAGTATGAGGAAATCCCATAATACTTTGCCAATTTATTCTGATACATTTGTGCATTCTCACTTTTTTTTTTTTTTTTTTTTTGAGACTAGGTCTCGCTATTTTTGCCCATGGAACCTTCGCAGGCTTACGTAGCCCGGGGTACCACATACTCAAGCAACCCCTAGCCTCAGTTTCCCAGGTAGCTGGGATTACAGGCGCACACCCCCGCGCCCAGCTATTTTTTTTTTTTAGGGCTAGGTTTCACTGTGTTGCCCCCAGCGGGACTCAAACCGCGATCCCTAGCCCCAGTCGCTTCATAGACTGAAGCTTACGGGCACGAGCCACCGTGTCCGGCTCTCACTCTTATTCTCATACACATACTTATTTCCTCTAAACTATTTCAGTGACTAAGGGTGGGGGAGGGGGGAGGAAAGGGGAAATGAATACACACAAAAGGATGGATTTTTCCTACTCACACAATTCCCATTCCAGTTCTCCATTTTGGAAAATGTAGGTTCAACTTACATAGTTCTCAAAATCTCCCAACAGTAAGTTCATTATGATTTTATATACAAAAGTGGTAATTGAACCTTACCACTTGCTTTATCATTACAGTTAACATTTGTATTATATCTTTAAAGTATCCCATAGCAAAGATATAAGCATAAGGATACCTTTCAGAATCAGGAAGATGTGAGACTTTTCATCTAAAGTGTTTGCAATTTTTTTTTAATTTATAGATTATCTGTCACGAGTTATATCCAACCAGTTTTCCTACAAATATCATAGCAGGAATCAGGTGAATGGATATATATTTTTATGTAGCTAATATCTTGAATTTTCTTTGCTATAAACTTTGTGTTAAAAACCTTAACTTAGAAAAACACTGCTCTCTGCGAGGCAATCTGACCATACTTCATAAAAAATAATCTGCCAACGATAAGAAAACTTGAGAACAAGAGGAGCCACTCACCTTGTTTAAGGAATCCTCAATAACAGTTGATTTCTCATGAACCATGGAGTCCAGAAAGCAGTAGCATAAAATATTCACAGAACTGGTGGAGTGGGAGGGGTGGAATATCCCAAATAGTTTTGAGTAATCTAGGACTGGAATGATTTTTGAGGAGAGTTTGGTCATTTAGAACACCCTTGTTACAAGGACCATCATCCTTAAAACATGACAATGGATGTGTCTCAAGGAAACAACCAGCATCGTATTGCTATCTCCCAAACATTTTTTCCTAAAAGTCTACATTCTACCATTCTCAAAAAACACCTTTATAATTTATTGCAAATCTGTGTAATTTGCTACACATATATCTATTATACTTAGTCTGTATCTGTGGTAAACATTTAGAAGAAATACAAATAAACTCTGTTCTACTTATTTTGTTTAATCTCATTACCAACTTGGCTTTTAGGTTTAATTAGTAGAATATTCAATACATCTTTTATGTTGGTAAGAACGGTTTTATATGTCTTTGGAGTTAAAATATATTAACTTCCACATTATCCACTCAGCTGTCAGATCTTAATGATAATATTAAAAACATAGCGAAGAAAATGCATCCTAAGGATTGTTCTTTGAGTCTAAATGAATGAGCCACTTAAGAGACCACTATCAAAAATATACAAGTCCTTAGAAGATTGTTGGTTCCAAGCCAATATGACTTCAATTATAGAAACAGTGACTCTGAGACAGCAGAAGACCCAGCTGGAGAATTCCAAGCAGCATCTGAAGGTGAAGGATTGAAATCAAGGCTAGAGATGTCAATAGTCATTGAAATCTTAAAAATAGAGATGCTCTAAGAAGAAAAAATGGCAAATCAGAGCAATGGATGGTCATTGATTTGGCCACATTTAAGAGGCAGGAAAAAGAGTAAGCGGTGGACAAAAAAGGAACAATCTGAAAGATGAGGGAGGTTGGCATCAAAAGTCAGAGGAAAAGCTAATTCATTTGGAAGAGTTAGGCATTCAGAAAGATGTGTGAGAGAGCACACACAAGCACAAGATGAATGAAAACTGAAAGTATAGTGACAGATATTTGGAGGGGCATCTTAAACCACTCTCGTTCCAGGTCTGCAAATCTGCAGATCAGTACCTGATACAAATCTTTTTTTTTTTTTTTTTTTTTTGAGACTAGGTCTCACTATTTTTGCCCTTGGAACCGCAGGCTCAAGTAATCCCCAGCCTCAGCTTCCCAGGTAGGTGGGATTACAGGCATGCACCACCAGGCCCAGCTATTTTTTGGGACAAGGTCTTGCTACGTTGTCCCGAGCGGAACTCGAACTGTGATCTCTAACCCCAGGGACTTCATAGACTGAAGCTTACAGGTATGTGCCACAGTGCCCGGCCCTGATACCAATCTTGCCCCACCATCAAAGCTATCCCACCCAGGGCTCCAGAGCAATGTGAACCTATGTAAGCTGATGACTACCTTGAAGGGGGGTTCCAGGCTTTGCATGTGCAGCCACTGGGCCAAGTATCAGTAGGCATAAACCTACTTGATAGCCCTGGTTTCCCCATTTCCTTTTATGTATTACACTGTCAGTGACAACTCTTGATGATTGTACTCTGAGTCACCCTAATAACTGACACCACTCAGGCTCAGGGTTCAACAACAACAGGGTTTATTTAGCAAACATGAGATTGGGAAAAGAGTTTCTAAGACCAGCTGTCTCACCCCAAAGAGTGACCACAATGTCCAGCAAAGGCCACTAATGTGAGATGGCACTGTCCTTTCAATGCAGGCCTGCGGCAGGTGGCATACTGCTCAGCAGTGCACCAGTTCCCCTAAGATTTTTAAATAAATGCTTTACTTACCTGCATTCCCATCTTCTGAGGTAAACAGTACCATCTATGAATAGGAAAGCAGTAAAAACATTAGAGCACAAAAAGCCATTTCATAAACAACAGAATCAAGTTGGAAGAGAATTTTAGCTATTAATGAAACTGCAAACCTGTGCATTCATTAAACAATTTATCTTTGAGGGTACACTGGCTTAGGCAAAAGTCACACTGTGGGAATTAAGACTTGAGCCTGTCCCTTACATGTGACAAAAGAGAGCAGTCTGGTGACATTCATATAGCTTTCAATAGGCACTCAGGGTCTCAGGCAACTTTTATCAAATATAAATCCACTTATTTATTTAGTTACATCAGTTGCTCATGAAGGATCCTTTTGTTCATTCAACTTTTGATGTTTTAGTCTCAGTTGGCATAATTATTTCTTATCTATGATAATCCTAATGTGTATAACCTTATGGAAAATTGGTAAATAACAAATACAAAAGAAAAGAGAATGCTTTATTATAGAATCCTGAAATGGTGGGAGGGTGATAGCGTCTACATATGTGATTGAGTGGCTGGGAAACATAAGTGGTAATATCCCTCGTAATTCAGAATTATGGAAAAGCAGTGAATAGACTGAGTTTTATGCAAAATTAATGACCTTACCCATTCTGCTCATAACCTGTGGCATCAGAAAGTAAGTTGTTTTCTGGAGCAAAGATTAGGTGTTGGGTTTTTTGGGGTTTTTTTTATAGATAAGATCAACTTTCTCCAGGTTCAAATTACCAGTTTACAAATGGACCATGTTTCAAAAGTTTGAGTAAATCTCTTGTTTGGCACTGGAACACAATTTCTTCCCCAAGCAATGTAATAAGTCTTCAATGTCTAACTAGGGTAAAGGTTCATATTTGTGCATGTGATCCTTTAAGGCAATTTCATTTCCTTCCCAGCACAAGTTGTCACAGCATTTTTCATAGGAGGAAACCAAGGCCCAGAGGATAGAAGTAACTTGCTTAGGTTCAGCTAGTAAGTAGCAGGAGAGAGACAAAACTAGGATTTTCTCAATGTACTTAGACTAAATGTTTCTGAAAATATGAACTACAGCCTTCGTGAGACAAAATGTGAGTGGGCAGAACACCCACTAGGTGTTCAAATGCAGATTCCTGGACTCTCCTGCTGAATCAGACTCTGAAGGTAGGGCCCCGGGCATCTCTAGGTTAGCAAGCTTCCAGGTAATTCTAACAAATGCTAAAGTTGAGAACCATGGGAGTAAGACAAAAGCTATTCCCTTATTTAGATACGGCAGGTAAATTTATAGTGTTCCGATTGACTAATTCAGCCATTTAAGAAAGAAAATGATTGCGAATAATCACAAATGGATACAATTCAAGGTGTATTGTTTACTTTATATCCCTTCCCAACATGGATAGTTTTTATTTGTAGGAGACTTTCTCTGAGATCCACCATCAACCTATTGCTGTTAACTTCCTTCCTGTCTTCCACCTCTGAATCCACAGACTCCTTCATAAGCAACCTGGGTTTGGTGTCCAGTTGTTCCTCCCAGAATTCCCAGGGGTGGGACAGGAGAGTGTAGGGTCAGCTGTGACCTTTGTAAAACACAGTCATTAGTGAATTTGCACCTCTTGATTCTCTAGCTACTGGGGTATTTGTTCTCAGGCGACACTATTAATTTCCCCAGAACCCCTGAATAAAATGCATATTTGTGTTGTAGCTCCTCCAGATGTAGAAGCCGTAATGATAAAGGCCATTAGTCACAGTTATGCCAGGAATAATCTATCATAATATGGTCACAGTAGCTACAAAGTCCAGGCTATATTTGAATGCTGTCTTCGTGATAATTTGGATAGAGAGTACAAAATGATTATGCAGATATGGTTCTGTCATCTGAGTATCTTTGTGTCTGTGTGTGTGTGTGTGTGTGTGTGTGTGTGTGTGTGTGTGTATCTAGACCTCCACTCTCCTCAGGCTTTCTTTCCACCTCTCCCCATCCTACACTTCAATTTTCTCTTGTTTTTTTTCTAGAGATTAAGTATTACAGACAAGGGTGACTTATTTGAGTTAGTCTTCGTGAATCCAGATTTCAAGGAAACCTGGGGTAACAAGGGTAAGAGCAAGGGTAAGAAGCAGAACCTATGAGTTAATGATTTGATATTTTCCAAGGTCTAAAGTTCTAGGTATTTTTCCAAATGTTTCTGTGGCATCACTGCATCCCTGCCCTGTAAGGCTGTTGTAGTCAGCAGTAGCAGGAGGAGGGGGGGGGTATAAAATGCCCCCCTTGGTTTCTAGCCCTTGAGAGAAATACCAACACCTCAGACTCCTTCTAATCAACTCTGCCCACCTTTCTAATTCTTCCTTCTAGAGGTTGTCAGTGGCTTTGCTAGGGATACTGACAATACTACATAATCAGGATGTATCAGTAGGATAGGAATTAGAGGATTTAATTTATGGCATACTAAAAAGGGCAGGGTAGGCTTAAAAATACTTTGATTTAACACCTTCTGTGCCCAGATTGGAAAAAAAGATAGAAGAAAAGCCTTTCATAGTGCTGTGGACTACAGAATGGACTTTCCAAATAGTTCAAATATTGTTCAATAGTTTTTTCATGAAACAGCATCCTTTGATCAGAAGGACATATTAGTCCCCACAAATACTTTAAGCTCTCAAGACATTGAAGAAACCAGTCACCCCCTCTGCAGTTGAGAGTTAAAGGATAACCAAGTGGAACCATCATTTATATTTAGAACGAGCATTTATTCCACAGGCAAACCTGAGGACAGAGGTCATCTGAGGATGAACTCAAGATAGAAGTCACTCTATTGCCAAGTTCTTGTCACTGGCTCCCCGTCTTTACTGGGGAAGAGAGGAGACAAGACCTTTAGTGTCATTTTGGATTTGACCCTGAACTAACTGGACTATTTTCTTTAGCTTGCTTGTCCTTGTGTTATAGTTTGGATACACAGTATCCCAAAACTGCAGCCAACATTTATTAACCTCACAGAAGCTTGATTAGTACTGGTTTCATGCTTGTATTAACCTTGTGCTGTGGCTATTATTATTTCCTTCACTTCATCAGTAAAGGTGCCCAGATCACATTGATGATGTTCTGGTCATCTTTTGTTGCAGAATAAGTTATCTCAACGTTTATGGGCTTAAAATGATAATTACCTCATTGTTACTTCTCATAGTTCCAGAGGGTGATTTGGCTCTGGGAGGCAGTTGTCACCCAGAAGTTCTCCCTTGAGGTCTGGAAAAGCAGCTACAGTGAGATAGTGGCTGTGGCAGGAGTTGTCTTGAATGTTTCTCACCTATGTCTGCTGGCTGGGGACCCAAGGAGGGCTCTCTTCCAGGCCCACACATGACCTTTCCACATACCCTAGACATCCTCACTGCATCACAGCTGGAGCCCAACAGCGGGCTTCCCAAGGGGACAGATAAAAGCTGCAAAGGGCACTTATTTGGGATCAAAGAATTGCAATTTGGGGTAAACAGACAGAAGCAGAAAACCCAGAATATATCCTAAGGAGGGAGATAGGAGAGGAAAAGAGAAAAATGCAGTAAATGGTTAAAGAGTTGATTGGTGTTAACAAGCTAAAACTATTCCTGGCTACCCATAATTGGATACTGATTCTCTAGAAAGAATGAAAAGAAAACTGGCTGATTCTGTTCTCCAGCTGAAAGCCCATAATCATCAGTTCTCCAACAACTGTCTGCTTGAAGATGTCTTAAAACAATTCCTTTTGGCCTCATCCGAGCTCTTTTTTAAAAGCATCTTCTCCACCATGACTCCCTTCACTGCTGCACTCTAAAATGGCCTCACAACTGTCTGCTTTTTATTGGAAAAACTCCCAAAAGATGGGTTTCCTGGGTTAGACTGTGGTAAACAGGATGTAGCCAAGGGAACAAGGAGGAAAGATAGAGCAGCAGCAAGCGATGATCCTGGGGAGGGCAGCCAATCACATAAATGGCACCACAGGCCACTACTAGTATGGATTTTTGCATGATTGAGTGAGTAGAAGACTCCTAAGAATGCCTTGGAAAAGGCATCTGTGTTCATTTTCTAGTGCTGGCTAACAGACGACCACAAATGCAGTCATTTAAAAGAGAAAGCTATTCTCTCACAGTCGTGAAAAGCAAAACTGTCTAAAATCACACTGTCAGCAGAATTGGATCCTTCGAGAGAGTTTGAGGAATAATTCACTGCACTCTTTTCTCCTATCTTCTGCTGATAGAAATCATTTGACTTTCCTTGGTTTACCAATCTCAGTCTCCATCTTTAAGTGAGACATACCTCCCAGTTTCTCTTCTCCTGCTGCCCTGATTAACACACTAGTCCTTGAACTAGGACCCACTCAGTTCATTCGAGTTGATCTCACCTTGAGATATTTATCTTCATTCCATCTGCACAGACGCTTATACAGTCGTTCAAAAGCTAAAGCTTAAGCCGGGCACGGTGGTTCGTGCCTGTAAGCTTCAGCCTGGGGCTAGGGATCGTGGTTCGAGTCCAGCTCAGGGCAACACAGCAAGACCTAGTCCCAAAAAATAGCTGGGCATGGTGCCTCATGCCTGTAATCCCAGCTACCTGGGAAACTGAGGCCGGGGATTGCTTGAGTTCATGGTACCCCGGGCAACGTGAGCCTGCAGTTCCATGGATAAAAATAGCAAGACCTAGTTCCCCACCCCCCAAAAAAAAAACCCTAAAGCTTAGACCTCTCTTTTTGGGGACCACATTTTAATCCACTATAGCCTTCTTAGCAGATCTATTGGGGTCTAGAGTAGGGCACAGCCCATATAAGCATTACAGCAGGTCAGATCCTGCTAAAAGGACAAGTCTTATGCCACAACAACCTAAATTTCACATCACCTGTCACCACTGAATAGCAATACAGTAGAGATAGTAATTGATTGTCTTCACAAGACTGGGTAGGACCGGGTGGGGTGGGGATGTTAACACCCTGAAGAAACCACCTTAACATTTCATTTCCTGCTGACTTTTTACAGTGGGTTGAATAAAGACAGTTCAGCAGCAAACCAGTCCTCAGTGATATCAGGAGCCTGTGACGTCAATTCCTGGAGCAATTTATCCCCCTCCTGGATACCTGGCCTCACATTCCCAGGGTGCTGAAGTTGGTACTGGCTCCCACACTCCTCCAGATGTGTCCTTGGGTGGAAAATTCACTCATAGCAGACAAGGCAAAAACAACGTGCGTGTGCAGATTTACTACACTATGCTTGGTGTCTTGCCTGATCACCCCCTCCCTAGCCCCTTCCAGCAGGGGTTTAGAGACCAGTTGGACGCAAGAGAAAGAATGAGCAAATAAGAGCAGTGAGGCCCCAACTAAGGAAGTAAGACCCTGAGGAGGTCATTACAAGAACCTCGGGAAGGAAAAATAAGCTATGGTAGCGACTGTAGAGATAAAAAGAAAGACACAGTTATGAAAAACAAAGATGATACTTTGTTTGGAACTGATGGGGGTGTGAGGTGGAGTTGGGAGTTAGAGATTCCAAAATCTCTTGGCTTGAACCACTGAATAAATTGTGGAGCCACACACAGGACATAGAGAAATTCAAGCTTTAGAGGGCCGTGGTGATTTCAGCTTGGGTTTTAAGGTGAAATGCCTGAGGAAATACCAAAGCGGGATTTTTTTTCTGAATAACGTATTTGAGAATTCCAGGGTGAAACGTAACTAAGTTCCAAGGATATCATTTTACTATCCCAAGACAAACAGAGATGAAATATGTGGTTTTATACTGACAAAGCAATTGTTTGTAAGCTGACACTTGCACTTCCATTTTGCTCTCTAACATTTTGTCTTCTACAAACTTTGGCTTAATGTTTCCTTAGAACTGAGAAACCGTGCTAGCCATGGTTTTAATTTCAAAGAAATTTCCACAAGTCCATATTGAACGTTCTCTGTAAGCATAAGCATTTCAACAAACTAATTTTTTCAAATCATTCCATATATATGCAGAATTTAGGATTGATTAGCCTTTCCTTCAAAATAGATCAAAATCAATGAAAACTGAAAAGTTAAGCTTGATTATTTTTATTTTTATGATCCACAATTTATATATAAATATTTTAATACATAATAAATTAATAATAGAGGACTAGGTCCCTGGTCTATCTGAAGACTGTCGTGGTTACTTTGAAACAGTGGAATCTTTTCTCTGAGCTGTACTCTCTGCTTTGAATTAACATAACAATCAGTTGAACTCAGCTTGCCCACTAGGTGGTGGTTAAACTGAGCCTAAAATGTAATTAGAGCCTCTATTATTTGAGGGATTGCTTTCATCCTCAATTGCATCCTCTTCTTGCTCTGAAAGTCAAATAAAAAGTACTCTGAAAAGTAATCTGCAGAATTCACCCTGCCTTTTATTCTTAGTTAAAACCTGGTTAGCAATCAGACAAAATCCTATTGAAGTCCTGGTTTAAAAGGTGGAAATAAGGAAGGAACAATAATGCTAAAGAAAGCATGATTAGAAACTTAAGGAATGGGAAGTGAACAAGAAAGCATTTTTTCCTCTGGTTAATTTGTATACTACTACATTATACTGGTTACAACAGTGTGTTCATTTATTCTAAATTCTGTAATGGAGAGGTTGACAGCAGACATTTATTGTGTCTTCCTAAATGATGTTTTCTATAGGATCCCACTTTTGGTGATGTCTCAGCATAGTGCATGACTTTAGTATAAGATATGAAATGTAAAAATTTGTGGAGATGTGAATAGACTGATTAAGCAATTATCAACAGTCAAAATTTAGTCTATGTCCAGAAAACTATTTCATTTGTGTATTCTACCAATTTACAAAACATTCATTTCATAAATTTTTCCACTTTCTAACCAATTAACAGTCATCACCAGAAATTGTGGTTTAAAAAATATATAGCCTAAACAATTAATATGTGGCCATGTAGGAGTTGGTGGGTTGGTTCTCTTTCTGCTTCTCCGTTAGAAGGGTCCCAAAAAACATACATAGTCCACATATTACAAACCACCTTCAAAAAGTCCCTATATTCAAACCCATAAATATCTTTACAGCCAAATGGTTCTTTTCACTAAGTAGGACTATGAAGACTCTATAGCTCATTCAGTTCAATTCAGATTATTTAGGAAAATTTCCAGAACTTTTCACATTTGAAAGTTGTGTAAGAGGCATCTTAGACTTGTAGTTTATCTCTTTTCAAAGATAATGATTACCTCTCAACTTTAACTGCATCCTAAACTCACACCTCCAGAGGATAGAGACTTACATTGGGCTGAGGTTGTTACTAGGTCTTGTTTATAGGAGACCACCCTCTTTGGAGATTAGAGGTTGATATTACCTCAGGTTGGAGGGTTTCAGAATAAGATTCCTTGCAGTTCTGAATAAACCTTCTCAGGATACTCAGAATATGCCACTTTCACGTGTGCATCAGTTCAAGCTAAAGTCAAGTTAAGTCCCTGCAGACTCAAGGGAAACTTAACACTAACTACCTAGAAGAATGAAAATTAGAGGTTTTACCCAGAGTTAAGGCTATTTGCAGGAATAACCTTTTATATAAATAACATCTCTGTGTGGCACAGCAAGCATCTCATTATGGAGTATGGAACATCTGCTCATTGTTTCATCCTGTCAACTACCCAGCGCCCCTCCAGAGGCTTCCATCCCATTCGGTAGCATAGGTATATGTCTCACGTTACCTTTCCTTCCTTGTGGACTCCACACATGTGGGCTCCCCATACTGATGAAATTAAACTGTTTTCCCTTATTAATCTGTCTGATGTTAATTTGGTTATTTGACCAACCTAAGAAGAACTCCCCTCCAAAGTGCCAATCATAAACTTTAAGTTTCATCTGTTCTGCAATATCATGTTTCATTCACAACATTCTCCCCCATTTAAATAATAAAAGCATTTTTATTGGTCAAAATTTGGTCAATCCTTTAAAAAAAGAAAAAGGCTGCAAATTCTCTTATAAGTTTACTCTAGTTCTCGCGTACTTTATTTTGTTCTTTATCTGTTCTATAATGTTAAGTTGGTGGCACAGACAGTGGCAAGACAATGCTTGGAAGGCATTTGAACAGTGTCTTTCTCCTTCCAAAGAAAGATTTTTAAAAAGAAAAAATATATAACTTTTCTGGAGTTTCTATATGGTTCCAATGGATATGCACTAATTTTTTAACAACAAAACAAGCTAGTAAAAATTAGAATACTGAAATGTTTTACTATTATTGATCAATTACTACATAGTTGACAAGTCAGTACACATTTCAAAATTCCCTGAAGACATGCCAGGCATGGGAGCACACACCTGTTGTCCAAGTGCTGGGAGGCAAGAGGCTTGGGGTCACTTGAGTTCGCAGGTTCAAGAGTACCCCGGGCAACATAGCAATACCTGGTCTTGTAAAAGGAGCCAGGCACTGTGGTGGGCGCCTGTAATCCCAGCTACCTGGGAGGCTGAGGCTGGGGATCGCTTGAGTCCACAGTACTCCTGGCAACTTGAGTCTGCGGGTACCCTGGGCAACAGAGCAAGACCTAGTCTCCAAAAAAAAAAGATTCCCTTAGGACAAATCTCATATGCCAATGTTTGATTACCAGTCCACAGGTTTCACTGAAGTATTACTGATACAGGATAGTGACGCAGTTAAATACTATATTGGTGCCAAAATGCCCTGGTGGGCGGAGTCTGAAAAACCTCGAGAGAAAATGGGCAGTGGGAGGAGAGGGCACGTAAAAAGGGAGGAGCAAGGAAAGAGAAGGAAGAGGAAAAAAAGGGGGGGGGAAGAGATAAGAATGGTGCACTGAGAGAACAGGACCACGTGGCCTGGCCAGGGTAAGCACCCTGGAAGAGTGAACTGAAGGTGGCAAGGAGCCATGGTGACTGGCAGAAGAGTAGCTGGTGCGGGGAGTGTGGCACGGTAGCAAGGTGACATAGTGAGCTGGTACCTGGAAACGGCCAGAGATTTGGAAAGCTGATTTGTGCAACAGCAATTGTGGAAAAAATTTGAAGAGCCTTGGAGAAGGGAAGCAGCTTGGAACACCAGAAAGAAAGAAGCAAAGAGAAGACACCAGAGAAGGACTGGACATTTGACGAGTGCCTACCTCAGTTTTGGAGGGGTTAAGGGGAACCCTCTTGGACATGTGTCTTTGAGATCTTTGGAACTGAAAATGGTGACTGGGGTGAAATAACTGGACACCTTTGGCTTTGAGGACTTTTCATCTTCCTGGTTAATTTCCCTTGTGAATAAAACCCTGTTGTTTAAACTGGGTATTTTCTGGCAGCTGCACCATGTGGGTGATGTGGACCTGTGGTTCGTTGGTTAGAGGCTTCTGCTATTTTGACCTGATTTCATAATGATAACATAAAAACATGATAAGCTAAATTATGCTGAAGCCCATTAACCTAGGAAATACAGTCTAGGGGTCTAAATAAACAACTGTCTAGAAAAACAACCCATGACTTATTGACTCAATTTACTGATATGCAGTCCAGTTTCTCCTGGAATCGTCCTCATTCTGTCTTTGCCACATCAGGCCTTGCACTACACCAATGATAGCCCAACCAGAACATCAAACCTTGTGAAGTGTACATAAACCCTTAACTCCCTATGGACTGAAAGAGTCCCCGATAAGTGGAAAATGCCATTGCCTTCTCTATGATTGACCTCACCTAGATCACTACCTGGAAAGTAAATGGAGATGTTTTAGCTAACCCAGGGTCAGAGAACAAAGGTGTGTTATGAGAGCAAGATGATGTCACGTACTAACTTCCTGTTACATGTGCTCGCAAGGTTTGGCCCTAAGTATTGTCAGGGTGAATGCACACACTGTCCCCCACTCCATCACACCACACAGATTTCCAGCATCCCTCCTGATCGATTGTTCCTGAGGTACAGTGAATACGCAAGAAATCCTGGGCCCTCCTGAACCTGTGGCCAGACTAAGAGCAGCCAAAAGCACAAAGGTTTCCTTAATACTGCGTTTAATACGAAACAGAAATGGTTTTAATAGCAACTACATTTAAACACTCACGTTACAGTCTTGGCCAGACCTCACTTCTTCTGAGCAACCAGAGTCACCATTGTAAAATGTCCCAGCTTGGTAGCATACCAGTGACATATAGTTTGGTGTCACAAGTATCCTCAAACTTTGTCAAGGTATCATTTCCATCTCCACATTCATTTCTTGTTGGCAGACGCAAGGTAATGCCCAGCCAGGCTGGGGGCCTAATGGAGGTTATAGGCCATAAGGCAACCTTATTAACAACAGAAAGGGGTATTTACAGAGACACAGGGGAGGGTCTGTTGAATTTCAAAGAAGACAAACACAAACCTGAGAGGCAATTAACACTCTTAAGCCTAAGAGTAATTGAGGAATGGGGAGTACAGGCAGGTGGTTGCTATCTCTGATTTAGGAAAGCCAGCAGCACTGTTGCAGCCTCAGAAAGTCATTGCAATAAATCAGTCCTTAGTTTTCTGGGCACCAGTTAATGGTTTTCCTTATCTCGTTTGCAATCATTTTTCTGGTTTGCAAACGGGCCCACAGTAATTTCTCTATCCTGTAGTGCCTTTATCTTATCCTAGAGAACAGGATGCTCTTTCAGAGAACCAAGGGTGCTTGCCATCTGGTTGCAAGTGTTGCTTAATTCACAGCTTTGATAGGACATATACTGAATTGAGTCATGGTTGGTATAATCACCACTACCATCACCCTTCCGGCTGCTTGTTATACTCTTTTCAGAACAATCCTTGTAACTTGCAGTTAATATCTGACCACTTTAATCCTGAAGAACATTTCCTCTAAACATTATCTAAAGAATACTTAAAATGAAGATTAGCAATCTATAATCTTGGTGTCAAAAGTGGAAATAAGATAAGATCCATGTAACTTTCACTTGACAGTTGATTTAGGACATAGGTCAGTGAAAACAACCACATTCTCCTAGAAACTATCTTAAAATCTTGGGTATAGGAAGGAATATCCCCAGTTGTGGACCCTGAGAAAGACAAGGAAAGAGACATGAAGAGAACAGAGATGGAATGAAAGAATGGAGAGGAAGAAAAAATACTTTACTCCTCTTGTCTCCCCCCAACCCTGCTCTTGACCTTTAGCTGTGTCAGATTCAGCAACTAAAAATACAGGCTGTCCAGTTAAATTTGAATTTTATATAAATGATGAATACATTTTTAGTATATCTATAAATTTATGGAGACAAAAATGTACTAAAAACTGTCCATTGTTCATCTGAAATTCAAATTCTGATTTAAACCAGTTTTGACCAAACCTGAGCAGTTTTGACCAAATCTGACCATTTCCAACCTGTTCTAAGCAGTCCCAGCCAGACTGGCTTCCACCTGTTCAACTCAGTTTGGATGAGTTAAAAACAGTTCTCACTGGTTCTTATTGGATATGACCAGTTGGAATCTGTTACAAATGGTTCCAATCAGTCCTGACCAGTTCCTACTGGTCCTCATTGGCTCCAAATGATTAGGGACCAGCCTGACCAGTTCTCACAGGTTCTGACAAGTTCTGGCTGGGTTTCATGGATTCTGACCTGTTCTAACTGGTTTCAATCAGCTCTGACCATTTCATATTGGCTTCAATAAGTTCAAACCAGCACCATCTTGTTCAGTCTAGTTAACTAATTCCTTCCAGTTATAGTCAGTTCCAACTGATTTGGGGTTGACTGGTTTGGCTGGTTTAGACCCATTTCAATGAGTTCCAACTTGTGTAGTCTAGTTCTCAGTTGGTACTGATCAGTTCTAGCTAATTTGGATCAATTCTGACCAATATGGCGCAACACTATTAATTTTCCACAGGTTCCCACACACGCACACAACTTAGTATCATAAAATGTCATCAAGCATCATATAAGCTGTTGCATTTTGATGCCCCAGTACAAGAGGGTCCTGTAAAGTTGCAAGCAAGAGTTACTCCAGGGATAAGAGAGCACAGCCTGATTAGAGAGAGCTTGAAGTCACAGGAGAACAGCTAACAATTCATTCCTTAAACACTGGATAGCCTGAAGCTATTCACTGGAGATTAACTAAGAGTTTAATAGAACTCTTTTCCTTATACCAGGAGTGGAGAAAATCAAAGGGAATAATTTTAGAGTTAAAAAATAGTTTCTGTTTCTTCTACCTAGGAAAAAAAGGGTTTTTCCAGTACAATCCAGATCAGATTTCTAAAACTGACCTGTTAACAACTGTAACCATACTATAAACAGAACACAAAATTGCTGCTGAGGCTAGCGAATGTGCTTTGAAAGTATTATTAATAAAACAGAACATTATGAAAGAAATCTCATGGACATGGAAGGAAATGCTTACCCCAGAAACCCCAAGTGCATAAAACCTGTATTCTACCTCTTTCTAAATAAAAATTTGCAACCCAGACTTCAAAGAACTGTTTTCAATAGCAGAGGACAACAATGTACTCAAAAAGATTTTCCAAAACTACCCCTTGACTGCTAAAGAAAAATCCTCGTGATCCCCAAACTATACTGGGAGGATCTGTTGACAGTGAGACTAACAACTACATTTGCTGTTAGGGAAAGAATAAATGGACATAGTTATCCTCACAGTTTCTTTCTAGATTCAGTGAACTTTTTGAGTAAGCATGTCCTTATGATTAATTTCTTATAAGAAATTAATTTCTTATAAGAAATTAATCATAAGGACATGCTTACTCAAAAAGTTAAGTATATATATTTATAGAAAAATGTTACTGCTGAATTGCTTGATATAGCGATAGGAAACAACTGAAATGTCTCCATAGAGGGACCATTGAATATATTACATTGTGCTCATAACATAGGAATTATAGTTAAAAAAAAAGAGGTAGATGTTTCTGTCTAATAAAGAGAGATTCCTGAGACATCTTTATAAGAAGATGGGGGAATTGCAAAGAATATCACCATCATCCCATTATGTTAAGAAAAATGCCACAAACATTTATGCATTTACACATGTATGTAAATGCCTGTATAATCTAGAGTGAAATACTTAAGTGTTAATAGTGCTTATGACTTCAGAAAATATTAGTTAGGAAAATAGAGACTACAACTCTTTGCTTAATAGACCTCTTCACCACCTGAATTTTTCATAATTGTGTATTTGATCATTACTTATACCTTTTTAATCATTTTTTGAAAGAAAAAGACTAAATTTGAATATTCTCTCCAAATCTTATTTACTTACCTATATATTTTTGCTTTATATAATAGGGGACTCAAAGAGAAAAATCAAAATTGTGTACCTGAAGCAAATGTACACAAATCTAACATTCCTTGAACAGAAAAATTCTAGGTGGCCATTAATCATAATAGTATAGCAGTGTTTTTATGGACATGAAAAGATACTAATGGTTTATGACTGACTGACCAAAAAAAAAAAAAAATGGTTTGAGGAAGAGAGATTTGCAGAATAGCATGATCTTATTTTGGTTAAAATATAAAATAGAGAATATTTAATAAGGCATTTTGATATAGCAAGTGTTATATTTTTTTCTTTGCATGTAAATTTAGAACTATTGAGAAGTAGACTGTAGTCATAGGAACCGGACCAAAAAAATGTCAGTTTGAGTCCTGATAAAGTTGATATCCAAGGATGACTCGGATATCTAAGCAAGTGGCTTTGCTAGAATTTCTCTCTTTAAAAAACTGGCTTAATGGCTCGTGCCTGTAAGCTTCAGCCTATGAAGTGGCCAGGGCTAGGGATGTGGTTCGAATCCCGCCTGGGGCCCATAGCGAGACCTAGTTCCAAAAAAATAGCTGGGCGTGGTGGCACCCGCCTGTAATCCCAGCTACCTGGGAAGCTGAGGCTGGGGATTGCTTGAGTCTGTGGTACCCCGGGCAATGAGAGCCTGCGGTTCCATGGGCAAAAATAGCAAGACCTAGTCTCAAAACAAACAAACAAAGGAAAAAAAACTGGCTTATCCACTTGCTCAACAACCAAAGTCTCCCTGCAGGGTCTGATCCTATCAAGAAGGAGCAAGACAGAAAGTACTTCCCAATTGACCACATAGTTGATTCCTTTTCTCCAGGGAAGTTGCGAGGGCCAATGAAGAAAGAGCTAGAGAACAAGATTTCTCTACGGGATGAACCTATACAGAGCAAGGGATGTGTTCTGCAACATTCTTACATATTTGTCAAAAGATGTCTGTAAATATGAATAAGTTATCATACAGAAGAAGACAGACAGGCAACAATCAAGTAAGGGAAACTATACTTTATGTCACAATTCAAAATCAATAATGATTTTCAAGATCAAGTGATGATCAGTTTTGAAAGAAGAAAATGAACTCATGTCAATCTAACTTCGTATTTTAGTAAATTTTTGTTGTGACTCAGCACCAGTTCCATTCATTCTGTCTAAAATAGAGTAGAGAAAGAAGAATTTCACTATAGAGACCCTGCAAGTTATCTATCACCCACTGTTCTGAAAGTTCAGTCTTGCTTTCCCCTCCTCTTGTATCTTCCTGTTTTTGCAGACCCTCACGTAATCACTGGTGAAATGACTATGAGTATGTAATAGACTAAAACATTTTGGAGCTAGTCTAGAGCAATGAAAATTACCCCTCTAATAGCAATGTAGATTGAACTTTCTTGGGATGGCATCAAAGAAACAAAAACTGAACCATTTTATTCTCAAAGAAAAGTAAAGCTTCAACCTCATGCTTCTTAGTGTGGCCTTAGAGATGGGATACACAGAAGAACAGATTGTAACAAGTTTTATTTCAAATTTCTTTCATCCCAACACACTCAAGAAGGATCCATTACTATGCCTTCCTCTTTGTGATACTTTTTACTGAGAGCTAATAAATAGGGGAGAGGCATCTCTTTTGGGTTACCAAAATGCACTGAATTCAAATCCTGGAGTGTAAAGAGAAGAGTTTTCAAATAAATCCATAAGAGTCAGTAAACAGCTAAGAAGAAAAGAGACCTCAGCCTATCCCTCCTTTTATGCATCACTATCATCTTTTTGATGTCCAAACTGAGGCCTAGGTACCAAATTGTTTTGTTATGATGGGCAATCAGGAATTGGCTGTGATTCTACCCCCTCCCCATTTAGGATGATTTTGAGGTTTTCTGCAGTACCAGAAATATCTTCTGTTCATAGTAAATACTTCACACTAAGATATTTTCCATCAATTTTCATGTCTAAAATTTAACAAGATTTTTTAAAGGATTCACTTTTTCAATAACCCTGTGATTAACACTTTTGCCAAATTAAAAAGTGACAGAGACCATAATTTTTTCCTATGAGGTTTTTGAGGTTATACAAAAACCTATATTGCAAGTCCCAAAGGCAGCAATATCCCCAGATGCAGATTCTTTTGAGTTGAGAGCAGTGAGGATCCTGATGTCTAGGAGAAACTTCAGTCCTTGCTTGAGTCCTTCCTTGAATGAAGAAGAGATTGTCAAATCCTAAGCTTCTACCCTTTTCCTAATAGTAGAAACACTAGGCCTCTTTTATGGCCTAGAAGAATGTAGCTTAGGGACAAAGGCCTCACCCAGGTGTAAGTTTATCAGTAAGCATGTCTTCTTTATTCAAGAATCTCATCTTTCCACATTTTCTTGTCTTTTATATATAGTTTCTTCCTCTCTCTCCTTCATGCCCAGATCCCTAAACACAGGCAAAATATCCCCTCCGACTACGCTATTCTTAAGCCCTCTGTACATTGGTTATTAAATTGACTTTTCTTAAGCCAACCTATCTGAGGCTGTTTTGACTATTCGTCCAGCCCCAGTAGAAGCTGGAAGGGTACAGAATGATTTTCTTTGTGCCCCAACAATGGCTAATCATGGTATTGAATATCCTAAGACAAATGGTAAAACTGGTGGTAATTTATTTCACAGGAAGGGGAGATTAAAAGGGGGCACTAATTTGGACAACCTACGGTATCTGCTTCCTATTAAGATTTTTAAAGCTAGTTTATAAAAGCAAGACAGTTCGGGCTTCCAAATAAGAGGCCTGCTTCCTGGTTTTAGGGCCATTTCTCCTTTTTCTAAGTCAGAGGAAATTTTACTAACTGACCCCAAATTCCTAAATTCCTTCTAGTTCTTACAGCGATGATTCTGATTCCAACTGAAACCCTGTCACCACCTTTCTGTACAACCAGAGTTCTCCACTGTCACATGATCCCCCTGTAGCCCAACCAGGTAGGCAGAGAAAAGTCACAATTTTAAGTTGGAAATCTCGTTTTTACACATTTCATTGGAAACAGAGATATTGTTTCCTGTATCTAATAAATAGTATTTCTAACATATAATTTTCATTTTAAGACATTTATTAGCTTACCTATCTGGAAAGCGGGAATTAAGACAGAGAGACCACTTAATGCCTACCTTATATTCCACCCTACTCTTAGCCTCATTTCTAATTGTATCTACAATCGGAGTTAAAGGAAACAAAAAAAGGCATTGGCCAATGTACCACAACCATCCTCATTGCTAATTGTGTGCAACAATCAGGCTAACCAATCTGTGTAGATTCTTTATTGGTTTAGCAGACACATCAGGTAGAGCAGGGCAGGTCATGACTAGCACAGAGCCAGGGGGCAGGGAGATAGGTGAACTCCCTAGCCCACAGGAATCTTCATGCTCTTTCTCTGGGCTCACTCTCTCTGGTGTTCTCTCATGATCTCTCATGCCCATGCTCTCTCTGGTGCTCACACTCAAGTATTGTCTCTGCACCCCATTATCCCTCTCTCCTAGGCCCAGGTGCGCACACTTACACATGTGCACAATCACTAGACTGAATAGTCATGGGGAAGGTGCAATGCCCCAGGGGCTGGTTCTACAAGCTACTGCAGGAAAAAACCTAACTTCTCTGACACCAATTTTAAACCTAGATCTTATGTCTACATCATCATGGATTCATAAGTTTATCTATCATTTTATAAACAGCACATTTTATATTATCTTATAATATAAGTACCTTTGGCATTACATTTCAACATCTAAAGCATGCTAAAACAGAGGGAGCTGAAAATTCCCCAGATGCCCTGAGCCCTAGAGAAGTTCCCCAGCACAACCCCCCATCTGTGGTCTAGGGGATAGGGTGAGTCCTGCACAGCTCGGGTCTCAGGGTCTAGGAGTCTCTGGCTGGGAGAGCTAATCTCTGCCTCCACCTGGGTGGGGGTGGGGGCTGGCCACCTCTTCCAGGGCATATCTCAAAGTTACTCTGGGAGATCTGAGCATGGTCTGCAATGTTCCAGGAGTGCAGGAAACCCAGGAAAAAGACATTACTCTAAAAAAGAAAAATAAGAGACCAGCGGGCCAAGCATCGACCAGTGACTTGAAACAATAGAGAAGGTGGAATGACTAGAGTGAAGAAGGAGGAAAAGGGGAGCAGGGTGGTGATAGGGGGTGGATTATTAATGGGAGGGCCATACCTAAGGGGAACAATAACTATACAGATATACCGATGCTTGAATGCAAATAAGATAATAAACAATTTACTCAAAAAGCATGTTGAAATATAAACTTATTTATTTTGACTTTCTCTCACCTTTTTTATTATTGTAAACCTCTATAGATTGAAATGCTTCTCAACCTCAATCTAAAAAGCAGTATCAGGCCGGGCAGGGTGGCTCGTGCCTGTAAGCTTCAGCCTATGAAGCGGCTGGGGCTAGGGATCGCGGTTCTCGGGGTTCGAGTCCCACCTGGGGCCCGTAGCGAGACCTAGTTCCAAAAAAATAGCTGGGTGTGGTGGCGCCCGCCTGTCATCCCAGCTACCTGGGAAGCTGAGACTGGGGATTGCTTGAGTCTGTGGTACCCCAGGCAACGAGAGCCTGAGGGTCCACGGGCAAAAATAGCAAGACCTAGTCTCAAAAAAAAAAAAAAAAAAAAAAAAAAAAAAAAAAAAAAAAAAAAAAAAAAAAAAAAAAAAAAA
>PVHY01014406.1:0-38576 GCA_004024945.1 Uropsilus gracilis
GGGGGGGAGGCAAACCCTTGAGATTACAAAGTTGTGAAATTTATATATAAATAAAGAAAAAATAAAAAATAAAAAAAAATAAAAAAAATAAATAAAAGGAAAATGTATCTTTCTATGGCACACAGAGACCCTTTGGGAATTACACTTATGACACTTTTCTCCCTCTTTATCTGGTCAACTCCTACTTATTTTTCCATGTTTCACTTTTTCTAAAAGCCTTATCTAACCCTCAAATCTGGGTTAGCTGGCCCTCCACTGGGTTGCAAAACACTATAGATGATTAAGTACCTCACCACTGCACAGGGCACTCTGATCACCTGCTGCTTCTAACTATACTCATTTAAATATATATCACCCATTAAATTATAAAGTCTAACAGGGACTGCCCTTTTTTTGTTCACCACTGAATCTCGAACCCACGGTGCTCATAAGGAATTGATTTTTAACAAGTTACAAAGACTATTGCAAAAAAAAAAAAAATCACTGGAGCAGATTTTCTCAAAAGGTTGTTCTCTAAGGGCCAGGAGAATTGGGGAAAGATATAAATTAAAGATGAGCTTTAAAATATCTGGCTAAAATTTTACTGCCCTGAAAGTTGACCCACACCCCATTTGCCAACACTTGCAGTACTGTATCCTTCCGGGGAAATCAGAAGCCAATTAAGCAGCAGTCAATTCCAGACTCAGTCAATCTAACAAACGAGCCTTCACAAGTGCCAAAACCTATTTTTCTATTAGTTTCCCCCCCCCTCAGTATTAGAATTATTATTTATAAAGTGTCTGACTATTCCTATAGCGCGGGTGGGGCGGCATGAATCCCTTTAATAAAAGCAGAGGTTAAAAATGCCATTTTCTGCCAAGTCCCTCGGCACCTGCCGGGGAGGACAACGTTTTCGGCTCTATGGCTGTATTTTCTCCCCGAGGAACACCGAAGGTATGCTGGTGACACGCCCAACCCGGAGAGAAGCTCGGGGCCGGGGGTGCCTTCGGCGCCCACCTCGCAGTACAGGAGCTCGGTGGCTGGCTCCTGCCGCGCCGCGATCCGACAGAACACGCACGAGCTCTTGTAGTCCTCGGACCCCGGCGACTTGCAGGCGTTTTCGGCGGCGTCCGATGCAGACGTCCCAGGGCTGGCTGTCGCCGCTGACTGCGCGCCACCGCGCACCGGATCCTCGGCCATCACGCCAGCCCTCCGCGGCCGAACCTCGGCGGCTCCGGGACAGCCAGGCCCGCGTCTGGCCCGCCTCCTGCACCTCCTCCGCGCGGCCTCGACGCGTCGCCCCTCGCCGGGCCCTGGACCGGGATGGGAGCTGAGGACCTGCGCTGTCCCAGGCCGACGCTAGAGGGAGGACCAACTCGGTGATGGGTCGCCAAACCAGTTGTGGGCCTCCACGCGAGCCGCCAATGGGGGGGAGGGAGGGCGGGCGACAGCGCAAGGGGGCGCCCGCGGGCGGAGCAGGCAACCGAGTCGCCCCGCCCTGACGTCGTGTGGGTCAGGACGCACGGCGTCCGCCGAGACGCAGGAACGTACTTCGCGTGCGTGACGTGCAGACGCGCCCAGACCTGCGACCGAATGGTCGTTCCCGAGCGTACTTTGCAGCCCGTGATAGAGCAGAGCCCGAGAGTGCATTGCGCTGTAGTCAAAGGAAAAGTTTTGAAAATCTCGTAGGTTTTCAGAGAGTGAACATGTTTGACGTTTTGCCTGATGCATGCTTTTCCAGCCTAGAGCTGTTTTCAACATGCCTGATGCTTGATGTATGCCTTTTCCGCCGCAATAATTTGAGGCACTAATACTGAGACTATCCCAAACTAAAATTCATGTTTACATTCTTTACACCGGCTGTATCAAAATATCTATTTTATGTTCTTTTGTAGACAAGTAAATATGAAGCAAATTTTATTTTGATTTTGGTTGCTCAATAAGATTGAAAAATCTCCATAAGAAAAGAAAAATCATCATTTGATTTATTAGCTGTTAGTAGCCAGCTCCTGAGCTCTGGGGAAGCTTGCCTTCTTCTGAGTTACCCCATCTTTCTTCTGGGCCTTTATGTGGAATGTGAGATACAGAGTGTAATCAAGCGCAGGTTTAAGGACCTTGTTTAGTCCACAAATTGGAAGGTTGAAATTGCAGTTTCCCAAAATGGGGAACTCTAGGAAAAGCAGATTTGTGGCAGGAAAGTCCAGGCATTTAGTTCTGAGAATGTTAATTTGAAATGCTGTGTCAACTTTAGACAAGTTGTTAATGCCTAACAACAGAAAGGTTTATTTCTTTCTCACATTTATGTCTACCGAAGGTCATCTGTGACTTTACGTATTCCATTCTGTGACCTCAACCTCTATCTGGGATGTTTCTGGCATCAGAACAGAATGGAAGTGCATGATGGTCCTGAAAGAGCTGGTACATATCACTTCTACCAACATGTCATTGACCAAAACAAATGACCTGATACCAGTAGAATAGGATTAAATATAATCCTAGGACTGGAAAAGGCCCAAGATAATTTTGAACTATAATACAATCTACTTCTAATACTTATTTGACAGTTAAGTGGCAGTACCATTAGGTAGCTGGATATGGGAGCCTGAAATTTGAGTGAAATCTAAGCTGGAGATACAAATTTTAGACTACAGTATTTACATTTTGAAATTAGAAGAAATCACCATAAGAGTAATTATTATTAGGAAGGAAAGTTCCAAGGACTAAACTTGGGGTAATCTAGCATTTGGAAGTTAGAGAAATGAGATATGGTGAAACATGACAGGAAAAATAGCCTATCAGGACCAGGAGAAAAATCAAGAGAAAGTGGTGTGTTGGGGATAAAGCAGAGAGTGTTTCAAATAGCAAGAAGTGATCAACTTTGTCAGGGGCTACTACAGGAAGAGAAGAGGACTGGGAATTGAGTGACAGTCATCAGTAAAGCTAATAAAAGTTTTACTGTGAGAGTTGGCAAAGAAGGCTGATTCAAGACAGTTTACAAGAAAATGGTAGTAAACGAATTAAAGGCTATTTATAAATGACACTACAGACTGTTGGGGATTGGGGGAGGGGGGAGAGAAGGAGATGCACAAAGAATATCAGAAACCATAAACTACACTGATAAAGATCAAGGTAAGCAGAGATGCCAGAACATCTGAGCATAGGAACAGTATTGCTAACCAAAGTAAATGTGTATCATTTATCTACTCAGGCATCTCTCTAGCAACCTGAAGCTAAGCAAACTCATTGCTCCCCTACCAACTCTGATTCCACCTTATCATAAATAAAATTTCCTTTCCTTGTATCTTTTCCCTAATTTCTTCATGTTGGATTTCCCCTTGTTCTCTATGTACTCCTTTGACCTAGTCTCAAAATTCTATATGCCAGTGACTCCCACATTTCTAAATGTATTCATACCTTTCTTCAAGTCAAAACCCAACTGCACACTTGATATTTCCACCCAGATTTCCAGGAAATTGAATTGCTGATTTTTTCACCACAAACCTCTTATACTGACAGACTTCTAATCTTGACTGTAACAATCCAGTCCTACTAGTTATAAGATTGTATCAGCTCTCTCTCTTCAAACCTCTGTTCTCACCACTTGCCCAATGCCCCTCCAATAGTCAGTGACAGCACTGTCCCACAGTACTTGAGACATGCATGTACTAAGTTATAAGATGGCATATCTGATATGAGCCCATGCTTAAAAAAATCTATATGGATCTATAGGAAATGTCTGAAAAGGTATATACCAAATATATTTGCCCTGTAACTTCTAGATGGATACATTATTACATGATGTTTTTTCTTCTCGCTTTCGTATTTCAACAATGAAAATATATTACTTAAAGAAAATATTCTAATAGATCTCGAAAGTTCAGGATTCCAGATAAACAACTTTCTTTAATCATTCTACTTTATTATCTCATTCCATAAATTTCTTCAACTCCGAAGTCAGAAGACACATTTTCCGACAAATTTGCATTTTCAGGCAAATTTCTCACTGCTGCTGGCAGAGATGGACTGTGGAACTGCTACAACCATATGTCCATATAGTGATGTGTTTCTTTCGGTAAAGGATAGAAAAGTGGGTTAGTGGGTCTGTCTTAATCTCAAAATATCTCAACAGCAGACTTCCTTTCTCCATATACTAAATACAAATTTTATGACTTTAAATACAAAGACCTTCCCTGTCTTAAATTTTAGTAAAAAAGAGTAACTGCTATTTCACAAATATTTCAAGAATATTAGATTTGCTAGTTCACAAATATTTCCAAGAATATTAGATTTCTCTGAGAGTAAAAGGAAACAAACATGAACATATTTCTTCTTAAGAAAACAGTATAATGGAAGTAGTTAAGACTAAAGTGATGGTTTCCTGGTACTAAATATTGCATGTATATTGGCCTCTGTCTTAATTAGTGAAATATCCAGTCAGAGGAAGGATAGGGAAGAGGGCTTACATATGGGAAAAGAGAACTTTCCAGTTTCTAATTATTAAATTGTTTAACCTAGAGCTCTCATCGACGAATATTGGCTCATGGCCTAGATTCCCAACTTGTGACTGTTTGAGCTTTGCTAAAGGACTTCACAGAAAGTCTTAATCTATTATTCTGAAGTGGAAACTGTAAATCTTTTGTAAGGGAGAGAATGACTGAAGAAAAAAATCCCTTCTTCCTCATTCCTGTGATTTCACTGAATATTTTTTTTACTTGTCTACCAAATATAAAGGAGATACTTATGTTTTTTAAATAATGATTTCCAAAAGCCAAATGTTCAAACAAATCATTGAAAGCAGTTCTTACTTTTTATCAGGAACATGGTTATACTTGAATTTTGCATTTCTAATAAAGAATTCAGCATGAACAGTGTAAGGTGACTAACATAATACTAACCTTTTTTTTGATAATTATCTAAGAGATTTCATAGACATAAATTTGACAACTCAGAGAGTAGATATTGATACTTATATTTTAGAAATGGTTAAAATGGTACAAGAATGAGAAATCAGCCTATACAGGATCATTTATATGATAGAGAGGTGATAGAGAGGTTCTCCTTGAAGCCTTTTTAATAAAGATCAGAGGCACTTCCCATCTCCCTCCCCCCCCAACAGAAAATGCTATTGTGTAAATTCAGACACCTCCAGGATTGACAACTTAGTTTTCTTGTTAAATGTACATTTGGATTTCACCATAATCTCAAGTTCAATAAATCTCATCTATATCATTCATTCTTGGTATTAGTTAATTTCAAAGAATTTCAAAGAGTAAAGGAATTTCAAAATTCCTTTACTCAGATCCAAACGGTCCTAGGCTTTTCTTATTCTTTTTTTCTGTTGCTGACTTCCTTTGAAACTATTTCCACTGTAAATACAATTTTATTGAAAGCACTCTGTATCTACATCCTCCTCAGACTCATATCTTTGCCTGAACTGGAGCCTGACTTTCCCCCCCATGGCTGTCATTTTTCTTGAACTTCGACAAAAAACTTTCAGCATGCTGAGAGGACTTTTGGAAATGGTGTTGGCATTCTCCTAGTTTCACGGCCAATTCCCTGATCCCATTCCTACTTGTACACACTTTATCCTGTGCCCCCTTTTTGCTCACTGTGCTACATAGAGCACAATTGCTATTATCAACCATCTTCTAGCTCACTGCCTCAGATTCACAGACAGTTCCAGCAATCTGCTCTTACAAGTGTTGACACACTCTGCTGTTAATGTCAGACAACTCCCTATCCCTGCCCTTGGGGACTGAATTTGAACTGGCTGAATTCCAAAGTTTCTGCAGTATCTGAAGAAGGATTTTTTGCTTCAGAACTTTAACACATACCTTATCATCTAAGTTTGTTGAATGTGAATGTACTTTAGCATTTTCCCCAAGCATTATATAAATCTAGATCAGAGTTCCTTTTTATAACTTTACAAGTAAAATGGTTGATGGGCTTTCTTGGTGGTGGGTAAATAGATACTACTAATACTAGTACTAATACTAGTACTAATACTACTAACACTTCTGATTGCCCTTGATTCCAACAGGTTAATATTGAAAACTTTCCTTATATATAGGGAGGTTCTCTGGGAGTGCATGTGGCTAGTGGGCATTCCAACTGGCAAACTTAGTAAGGAAGATTGAATACTAACTGGAACTCTCTTGTTCTTGGTGGTTCCATTATTTCTTGATGGTTCTGAGAACTAACACACAATTCTGTGTAAGGAATCAACTATCTTCTCTCTGTGTTCCATCATGCATAGTAGATGGGTCCTGATGAGGGAATAGGTGTCTGTGTACTGTGGTATACTGTGTTTGTACTGTGGTGTCTGTGGCGGATACACAGTAAAGGAATAGAATGTATGCCAGTGGCCAAAGCAGGGTATCTTTTTTTTTTTAAGTTTTAATTTATTTTTATTCTTTTATTTTTTTGAGACTATGTCTTGCTATTTTTGCCTGTGGAACCATAGGCTCACATTACCCAGGGTACCAGACTCAAGCAGTCCCCAGCCTCAGCTTCCCAGGTAGCTGGGATTACAGATGCACACCACCATGCCCAGCTATATTTTTTTGGAACTAGGTCTCGCTACGTGCCCCCATTGGGACTCAAACCATGATCCCTGGCCCCAGCCACAGCTTCCTAGACTGCCGCTTATAGGCATGTGCCATCATGCCTGGCCCATTTTTATTCTTTAAATCACAACCTCACTAAATGGTTTTTGGGATACCTCCCCCTACTCCCTCAGGGGCCCCTTCCATTTTCTCACACCCCAGTGTTTGTGGTTTGCTAGTCTGTTAAGTTCATTAGTCTTTTTCCCGTGGTAGTGTTCTTTCATTAGGTAAGGGACTGTGCTCTTGGAACCAAGAGAACCTTGATGGTGGCTTTTTAGTCTTAAGTTTGCGTTGAACAGCCGTTCTATATTTATTTGTGGTCTTCCCATGCTTTCTCGTTGAAGGCTGTCTTCCCCAATTCCATCTCTGTTGTTTTGCTGTTTTACCTTATGGTTCTGGCATCAGATTTAGGGGGTCTCACCCCCTGCCAATGTCAGTGACTAAGTTTCTCTGTGGATACAGGCATTTGTGATTGGCCATTGTAGATCATCTCCTCTGCCTCAGTTTGCAGCTTTGCTGTGGGGGCCACTGCCCCCAGTCTTTGACCTTCCCTTCCTCTCCCATAGTGTGGGAAGGGGTGCCTTGCTCTTCTAGAAGGCATCTTTGAAATGAGGTCTTGGGTTTTCCAGATCTGGTGAGTGCATAGATGCACTTTGTGACATCGTGTTTCCATAGATGTTTCTCCTGTCTTGCATGCATCGGTTCTTTGATTGTCTATCTGCGGTGTCCAGCTCAAGGCTTGTGGGCTGGATTTTTACCTGGTCCCTCACCCATGTTATGATGGGGCTTGTGTTATGTAAGTTCTTGCTCTTTTTGAAGATTAACTGGAGAGTGAAATTGAAGGGGCATCCTCCCTGTGCCCCCACCCCCTCCGCCTGACCCTGTGGCAGTACCTCCTTGCATGGGGGCGGGGCCATACAGGGATGGCCATGCATGTGCCATCCCAAGCTCCCCTTGGGCTGGGGGCAACATGCCTCAGCCGATTCGGGCTGCAGATGGCTGCCGTGTGCAACAACCATCCGCTGGTGGATGGGGCTAAAACCCCATCCGTCACACCTCCCGGGCTCTCCAGACTTGGGGGTGGGAGGGCTTACTCAGGGATCTTTTGCACCTTTGCTTCCTACAAAGCAGGAAATCGTATATAAGGCAAAGCTTGGCCACTGTGAGAATTTTTTACTTTCAGTCAGAAATAGGTATCATTAATGCTAACAAGATCCAAGTTTTCAGCATAGAAAGACTTGCATGATACTTAGTGTTCAGTTTCTTCGTTGACTATTCAAATGAGAAACTATTAATTGAGGTAGGGCCAAGTTGTGTGAAAATCCACAATAGCAGAGTTGTCAAACTACTTACAACTAAATATTTAGCTCTGGTACAGGAATAAAAGTTTTGGATCCATTCCTGATGAAAATGATTTGGCTGGGCCAAGTCTTGATCTTGAACTGCACTGTCAACATTGCAATGACTGTCCTTGGTGGCTAAATTTAAATAAAGTTTTATAACAAAAAAATTCAGTCCCTCAATCACCCAAGTCATGTTTCAAGTGTTTCACACTAGTATGATAGCAAATTCATGGGACATTTATATCATAGGGCATTCCACTTGGCAGCACAGATTTCAAAGGTAAATAACAGGTCCCCACCTATTAGGTAGACACTTAATAGTGTATAAAGAACACCCTTTAAGCTTCATTGTCCACAGCAAGGAAGCTCTATCTAGTTTTTATTATGAATCAGTAGAAATTTGAAAATAGAAGGCAGTGAGACCTAAGATTTTGGTGTGAATTGTAAAGTCTAATTTTATTAGTAAATACCTTGTTAGTAGATCTACTATAGTAGATCACTATATTGCTTATGGTCATAAGCAAGAAAACAAGCAGAGGCTGTAATGCTCTGAAGTTAGAATATCCCCTGAATGACAAGGAGTGTGTCATATGTCTGGGCAGAAGAAAATGGTCAGATGCACTTTTGACACTTCCACAAAGGGTGAATTTTGCTGATAATGAGTTTCAGAACTTTCTCTGGCACCTGAGCTTTATTTTATTAGTAAAAGTTAACCATCTTAAGAACATGAATCTTAGGTTCCTCCTTTTCTCACTTAAGAGGTTTTCAATGTCTTCCTCAAAAGGGAAGTACAGTTGATCCCTGAACCAGCAGTTTTGAACTCTGTAGGAGCCACTTACAGATTTTATTCTATCTGCAACTCTGCATTGAGATTCATCCAACCTCAGATGAATCTCACTCAATCCTGTCTATTCAGAAGACTGACTATAAATAGGGATTTTAGACTGTATGAGGTTTGTACCCCTAACCCTGCATTGTTCAAGGGTCAGCACACATCTTTTATTATTCCTTTTATTAGTTTCACATGCTTCGAAAACCTTAAAAAGGATCACGGAAAGGAAAGGGAAATTGAATGAAGGGCAATAATATTTGTCTAGGTTATCCCTAGTGGCTTGTACCATGGAGTTGTAGTTAATTTTTTTAGTAGTCTTTAATGACTGATAGATCCCCCATCCATGTTCTTTGATGTAGATTCACAACTGAGGAACTGTGATAAAATGAAAATTGTTTAAGGTCTTCAGTTTTAGGTTTTAGGAGAGAGGATGCCACTCCCCCCCCCAAAAAAAAAAAAAAAAAAAAAAAAAAAAAAAAAAAAAAAAAAAAAAAAAAAAAAAAAAAAACAAAAAAACCACAACTGATCAGAGAATAAAATGACTGTCATGGAATGTAGGAAATAGGTTGAGAGAGAGAGATGTTAAAAGGAGGAGAGACCACTAGTCAAAGAACAACCCAGAGAATGGAAAACAGAGACATTGGTAGGTAGAACCAAGAATTATTTTTTGTAATTATAGCAGGGGCAGTTTTCCTGTCTGAGAGACAATACGAAGGTGGCTGCAGGGCATGAAGAAGGAATTTCTGGGGATGGCAATGAAAACATAGCACTGGACCTCAGTCTTGGATAATTTATCTTTCCACACAAACTGAAAACTCTAGCATCCAACAAATAAGTTGAATGAGTCCTCAGAAAGAAAAATCACACTGTGTGCATAAATTCCTTTATTGAAAATATTGGGGTAGCACTGCATTACATATATTCAGTATCCATAAATGAAGGGCCACACATTTTTGATCAGACAATACTGTTTTAAATAGAGAACACAGCATTGGGATATGCTCTCACAAGTATATCATGGACTAAACTAGGTAAGAGTGAATTATATGCAAAATGACCATTTTTTTAATTAATTGCATATGGTTGCAAATGGTATGAATGGTAAACATGATCATCATGAGACATTCCTGGTATCTCACAACAACGCATTATTGAACAAGCAGATTAAGGTCAAACCTCTTATGTTGTTAATCAAGAGTTCTCAATAGGTGAACTTGGGTGAAAGCACACCCAGGCTACAAATTTACAATTTTAAGCATCATTTAAACTTGCATGGAATGTGAATGGAATAAAATAATGATCAATCTGACAGGAGGACACTTGGAAATTTGTTCTCCTTTAGAATAGTCAAAAAAAAAAAAAAGGAAAGAAGAACTATTATTTTTAATGCAGGTATGCAAATACTTGTTATTAAATTTTCCTCTCTAAGGTCACTAGAGATGTAATTTATGACAGACCACTTCTCAGCTTTGGCTTTTGTTTGAAAGTTTTTTTCCATTAACAGTTCTTTGGCTTTCATTAAAGTCTGGCAATCATATATTATTTTTAACAGGTTTTCTTATTATTTTTAATAAATGTTCTATGATGTGGAGATGGGTTGATGTTAAAAAATAGGGTTTCCCCCCAATTTTGGTATCAGTACATTTTCTTGCCTTGCTTTTTCTCACAGAAGAATCTAGAAACCAAGACCATTTGACATTCTTCATTTTGTATAAAACATGCAAAAAATTAAAAACACTATGAAAATAAAATTTTGTTATTATTACACATGAGCTTAAAAGAAGCAAGACATTTTCCTTTTAAAAGCAGGGTTTGTCCTAAGTCTAAATTCATAGAGGAATTCACTTCTGTAGATACCAATTTATGACAGTGAGAAATGGCTTACTCTTTTTCATAGAGTGATATCCACAGTAACTAAAAATGTACCTTTTTAATTAGAAAACCAGTCTAACAATAGTCAAATCAATGATCATTGGTAATGGGTTCTTAAAAATTCAGAACTATGCATATATATAGGTATATATGCTACTTATCGCCCTTTAACAATCAGGGCAAAAAAATTCAATATAAAACTATGTAAATCAAATGGATTTGTTGCCAAAACATAGCACAAAATGTGGGACAATTATTTCAGGATTTGACACATAGAAAGAAAAAAAATGCCAACACATTTTAGATGATATACTAGAAATAATAAATAAGATAGTTTTAAAAAATCATTTATTCCCTTTATGTGCTCTGCACCTTCAGTTTTTCTAAATGAGACTAACCTTTTCCATTGCAAACAACAGTATGCTGTACATTTTGGTCATGAAAATTATGTTGATAAATACACAAGGCATGGAAATATTTCCACAGTATCTTTTTTTTCACAGTTACCAAAAATAAAAGTTGCATTCAACTCATACATCTATAAATACTCTGATCCCTCACTGGATGGATTTGAAGGAAGTGGAAATATAAAGTTTTCCAGTTATTGGACTTCAACTGTCTTCCTTCAGTGTATGCCCTCCACATGTACCTTCTGGAATCTTTCTGCAGTGTGGGTCATGCTCTGAGATGATGGCAGAAAGCTTGACGGTGGGATGAGGCAGTCTGGGCTGATGATTTATCTTCCAGCCAGAATTAGAAAGGCCAGTTGAACCCAGTCTTTTACATGTTTTATTTTAAGGCAGTCTGAATTTTACTCGAATGTCCACACCTCAAGATCCTGAACTATGAAGTCTTCCTTTTTGGAAAGAATATCATTATTGAAAGTGCTGCAGGAATTGCTTCGTCCATGGTATAAATCAGCATCTAGCCATAAACCAAATCGTCCCCTGGAAAGGTTAAAAAACAAAGAATTGCAAACGTAATCTTGTGTGTTATTTTCTATCCTTCCTTTATGCTACAGACATGCTCTAAACTGTTTGTAAAACCAGTTTATTTCATTTAGATGACTTGTGGTTCCTAAAATACAAGTGGTAACAGTCCCTTATGCAGACACATAAATAAATTATTTTATCTTTGATTCTTAGTGTCATGTGTTAGGCTACTGTCCTAATTAATCTACACACAGGCTAGTTAAAATCGTCTGACACCAAGGTTTTGGTTACCTGAGTCAAAACAGACACATTCAAGTAAATTAACAACAATAAGAATCTTACCCTCCACCACCAAGTTCTAAAGAACTTATGTCTCCATTGATAAAGTATGAGTTTTCTCCACTCCACTTAAAGACCTTTGGGTAGAAACAAAAGACAGAGAATAAACATTTTAATGTGGAGAACTAGCAGAGAGGAGTTATCAGAATACACTTGTGGAAAAGAACTATACATGGTTGAGGAAGCTCTTGATTCCAGATTTTTCCCTCTTTATGATGGAATCCCAAAGGAGAAATGAAATGGAAAAAAACCTCTGATGCACACATCGGTTTGGAACCAAAACCCCTCTTCGAATCCCAGACCCCTGAGAGACTCACAGCAGTGTCTGTGCTCCAGTCATTAAGTGTTGATGCAGGTTACAAGGAGTCCAGATGAAGCTTTGGGACAGCTGCTGCTCAAATGTCTCCACCCCCACCCACATCCCTGACACTGTTACACTGGGAAACCAGATATGCCTCATATTGGATACCTTGAAATTCGGGCTAAATGTGTAGAGAAAAGTTTCGCCTGTGCCATAATAGTGGTCACTGAACTTGAAAGGATGCGTTGCATATGCTCCAAAAATCTGTTAAAAAACAAAACTCAGAGGTGTTATCTACTTTCAAACCTAAATCACTCCCTGAAAGGGTCTCTAGAATATTTTAACACAATCTTGTTCTGGGATCATAATATACCCTTTCAGTAAACCAAGTTGGAATGCTAAAAAAGAAAAATCCCCAGCTCTAACTGGAATCTAAATGACTCAGAAAACATGTCTGTTAAAGGCCAACATTTGTTCTGATTTAAAAAAATGTTGAGAGTTCACTACAAAAAAACATTTCCTTTAGTGAATATAGATGATACATTTTGAACTTTCAAATTTACCAAGATGCATCTTATACACAGGAGTGAGTGTTTCGGAGAACAAAGTCATGTCTCATGTGTTTGATAAGTGGAATCGTGGACAGATATTTCCCCAAAGAAAATGAGAAAACTCTGTTAGTTCTCTTCCATTTAACTTATAAAAATAAAAATGAGTTCTCATTATGCATATTAAGGCTGTAACATTAACATGAGTCACCTAATATGCTTCAGTTTGAAATGCCATTTTTAAAAAATTCCATACTAGATGGCTTTGGATGTGATTTTTTTTTAAGGCATTTTGGCTGAGGAGAGCTCAAAGCTCAACGTCTTAGGTCTGTCTCTTAACCTGTAACCAGGAACTTGGGGCTCTGCTCTAGAACTGGGATTGGACAGTACTTCTAATTTCAGAGGAAATATCTTGTTTTATGAACAGGGTTCAGGGCAGGGGTAGAAGCAGCTAGTCCTCAAGTGGGATGGAGGCTCTGTGCTATACTCTAGGTCTGCCATGCTTAAGTTAGATTATCTGCCTTTTGAGTAAGGGTTAGATGGAGAAATACAGACCTCACCTCTAAGCCACCATCATGTGGAATTTAGCAACAGATCCTGATCTTGAGCCAGGAGAGGGAGGGTCCGGGGAGGGGAAGGAAGTGCTGGGTATACACCCTTAGAAGAGGTTTGTCATAGATGTGCTCATAGCTGAGGGGAGAGGGTTGCATCTTTTTGTCTACAGGTGACTATAATGGAGCATCTATCAATCTGAAGATGGGAGAGAGTAGCTTAGAACCGAAGTGTCCCAGAATCTCACCATCATTACTCAGATTTATTCAATATTCTTGAGTGTTTCTTGTGTACTCATGGGACAATTTTCTGAGACCTTAAATGATAATTATTCTTATAATTTCCACCACTTATGTTGTTTTAATGATTCTGCAGAGGCTCCTCACTGCTGTTACTGTGTATAGGGAATAATTTTATGTTAAGATTTTATGATTCATTTTCAGATAAACTTACGAACATGATCTATCATGTCTCCAGCACAGTAAAGTCACATTCTTGCCTAGGGGGTTGATGGGGGTGGGGAAAGTAGAGTTACCATCCAGGTGTCTTCAAACAACACAAGTGCCTCCAGGGAACAGATTCAGGAATACTCCACCCTGGCAGAGTATAACCTTCAGGTGTGGGCCTCCTCTACAGATCTGCTGACAGGATGATGGGTCAGGCTGTGCTTTATCCACACCTACTCTTTATAGACACCACAGTCCCTAAGTTTGATATCTTTTGGTAAGGAAGGGGGAGAACAAATCTATACTTACAGTGAGGATTTGTGTGAGTGTTTTAAAACAATCTAGTCACAACTCATTTCAAAGATAGTCCCCAGCTTCTCACATATTTCGCTAAATTCCTGATACTCTTTTAACTTGACTCTAATCACTGTTCAGCTGGAATCATTATTAAATATAATATTATCAATCAGGACATATCATAGTAACAATGATATCTCACCCCACTCCCTGCCTCCTCCTACTCCTATATACAACTCTTAAGTTACAATTATATTCTCCCAGGGAAGGCCATAGTTGAGAAAGACAGTGCCTTTAATATTCTCATCTCTGTTAATTTTTCCTAAGACAAAAAATTAAAACAGCAAAGATGGATTTTTCTAAAATGATCCCAGTTACATGGCTTCACAATCAAGTTTTCCAATGCTTAATCATGCCCCACACTTAATATTCATTCATACATTCATTTCAGCTGTTGAGTAAAACCTGTTTCCTTGCCAGGAAGAATGAGATATCTTTAACATGAATAGCATGTGTGTCAAAATCTTGCTAACTAGAATATGGGTGAGTGTTCATTGTACCAGTCGCTCCACTATTGTGCAGATTCAGAATCTTCACGTAACAATATTTTCTATCACAGAAACAAGCCTCACCTGATTATCCATATCTTTAATGACTAAAAGGACTGGGCTGTCCAGTGATGCTGATTTCCGATACAGGGTTTTCAAGCTGGTCCCATGCTCTAATGTGCTATATGCAAGTCTCCATGGATACCCTTGTACCCTTGCTGGAAGGCACCGGGCCAGCTGTGGAGCCAGAGAAGGACATGTAAATATTTGTGTGCCCACAATAACTCATGGACTTGCAACACAAAATAAAGGCCTATGACTCAAACACAAAATCAAACTTTTAGAGTATCCCCTTTAATTCTGGCAAATGCTACTCCAAACCAACCAAGAAAGAGAAAGAAAAGTCACTGCTTGACACTGTTTACTTTAGCAGGGTTGCTACCCAGAGCAACATTTCCCCCCAGGGGCTAGACTCAGGAGTCACTATGCCACTACTCATTTGAAGATCCAGCACTGGCTTGATGAAGAGTTAGATATGCACTTCAACTTGACTTTAACCACATAGTTCATGTTTGTATAGTATCAGCATAGCCTCATCTCTGTAACTGCTTTGTCTAATCTCTTGACATTCCTGGGCATCCACTTATTTGTAAATAGAGGGAGTTTAACTTGATGGAATTCAGTTTCCCAAATAATTTTAAAAAATAGAAATTCAGGTTTTTATTTTTTATTTTTTGAAATTCAGGTTTTTAAGCTGACTGATGGGAGATATACAAGAGTTTCCATTACAACATTTCATCAGATTAAAGTAGCAGATTTTTTAAAAGCATACAATTTTGAAGTGTACAAAATTACAGAAAAAGGGAATTTTTTTCCTAATAGGCAGGCAGTTTTTATTAAAAAATAAATAGTACAGGCCAATCTCCCTAATGAAAACAGATGCAAAAATTCTAAAAAAAAATCCTGGTAAATCAAATCCAACAATGCATAAAAAGGAATATTCACCATGATCAAGTGGGATTCATCCCAGGGGCACAGGGATGGATCAATATCTGAAAATCAATCAACATAATCCAGCACAACAACAGGGAGAAAACCAAAATCCATATGATCATATCAATAGATTCAGAAAAAGCATTCAATAAGTTCAGTATCTATTCATGATAAAAGCTCTTGAAAAAATCAGAAAAAAGGAATATATCTGAACATAATAAAAGCCATTTATGATAAACTCACAGCAAACATTATCCTTAAAGAGGAAAAACTGAAATCATTTCAATTAAGATCTGGAACCATGCAGTGATACATGCTTTCACCACTACTTTTCAACATAGTACTGAAGTTTTAGCTAGGACAATAATGCAAGAGAAAGACATAAAAGGAATACAAATAAGGAAAGAAGAAATAAAGCTATCATTATATGCAGATGATATCATGCTTTCCGTAGAGAACCTAAAAAAATCCACAGAAAAGAAACTGGTTCAGTAAGATAGCCAGGTAAAAACATCAACACACAAAAGTCAGTGGCCTTCTTCTATGTAAAAAAAAAAATCAGTCAAAAGAAGATGAAATCAAAAATACCACTCCATTTTCCAGTACACCAAAGAAAAGTAAATACCTGGGAAAAAAACCTAACAAAAGATGTGAAAGATCTATACAAAGAAAACTATAAAACATTTTTAAAAAATAGAATATATTTAACATCAAAATGGTCACTCTACCAAATGTAGTCTACAGATTCAAAAATATTCAAATATTCAATGCAATTCCAATAAAAATCCCAATGACATTCCTTAAAGAGATAAAACAAATTCGTATGGAATAACAAAAGACCTTGAATATACAAAGCCCTCCAAACCAAAAGAGAGAAGAGAGGTATTACAATCCCAGACTTCAAATTATACTACAAAGCCATAATAACTAAAACAGTATGGTACTGGAGCAAAACCAGACAATTAGACCAAAGGAACAGAATTCAGTGCCCAGATATGAAGGTATACATGTATGGTCAACTAACATACACTGGAACTAAAATAGCCTCTTCAATAAATGATGCTGTAAAAACTGGACCACTACATGCAAAAACATGAACCAAGACAATTCCCTCACACCAGGTACAAAAACCAACTCAAAATGGATAAAAGACTTGGATGGAAGATCTGAAACCATAAAATACAATATGGAAAATACATGCAAAACAGTTCAAGACTTACACTTCAGAAACCCCTTTCAGGACAGATGTACAGATGCTTAAAAAAAAAAAAAAGGAAGGAAAACATAAACAGCTAAGGCTACATAAAATTAAAAAGTTTCTGTACAATAAGAGATAATAATTTTTGTTCTATCTCTTTAAAGAATGTCAATGGAATTTTTATAGGAATTGTATTGAATCTGGAGATTGCTTTTGGTAGGATGGTCATTTTGATGTTAATTCTTCTAATCCATAAGCAGGGACTGTCTTTCCATTTCCTCATGTCTTATGTGCCTAGATGTTTACTGCAGCACTATTTATAATTGCAAAGACATGGAAACAACCCAAATGTCCCAAAACAGATGACTGGATGAAAAAGATGTGGTACATATACACAATGGAATATTACTCATCAAATAAAAATGACAAATTTGATGATTTTATGGTAATATGGATGTACTTAGAAAAAATCATATTAGCAGAAACAAGTCATAAAGAAAAAGCAGAAACCAAATGGTTTCCTAACATATGGGACATAGGAAAAATAAACAAAAAGCCATGAGGAAAAGTCAAAACAAGCTAACAATCAAACTGAAGTACACAACTCAGGTGGGGGGGTGGTGTGGGAGAGGGTGGGAACAGTCAGGGATGGAAGGCAGTGGGCAAATCCTCAGGGATTACAAAGATGTGAAATGTATGTATATATATATATATATATTTAATATTTAAAAAAAGGAGACAATAACCAAAACAAGAAGAAACCCAACTGAATAGGAAAAAAATTTTTACCTCCCATGCAAGAGATAAGGCTCTCATAACAGAGTAACAAAGAACTCACACAACTTAACAAAAATAAAGCAAAAAGTCCACTCAAAAAATGGGGAGAACTAACTAAAAAGACACTTCTCCAAAAAATCAATACAAATGGCTAATAGCATATGAAAAGATGCTCAACATCACTAATACTCAGGGAAAAACAAACCAAAACCACACTGAGATACCATATTATACCAGTAAGAATGGCCCATATCAGAAAAACAGGCAACAACAAGTGCTGGCATGGATGTGGAGAGAAAGGAATACTCTTTTCACTGCTGGTAGGATTGCATACTGGTCCAGTCACTATGGAGGGCTGTGTGGAGGATCCTCAAACTACTGAAAATGGAATTACCATTCAACCCAGCGATCCCACTGGATCTACCCAAAAGGATACAAATCTACCCAAAGGATTAAAAAACACTAATTGAAAAGGATACCAGTACTAGCATGTTTATCACAGCACTATTTACAACTGCCAGGATATGAAAATAACTCAAATGTTCCAAAATTGATGAATGGTTGAAAAAAATGTGGTATATTTACACAATGTAATATTATTCTGCAATCAAAACTTACAAAATGAGGCATTTGTGATAACATGGGTAGACCTAGAGGGAATCATATTAGCAGAAATAAATCAAAAAGAAAAAGAGAAACCATGTGATCTCACCTATAGATGGGATATAGGAATAGCAAACAAAAGGCCATGAAAATGTCAAAATAAGCCGACAGCGGAGCTGAGGTAGGCGCAGGGGGGGGGGTACTGAGGGGAGGAAGAAATTGGGGAAGGGAGGAGCATAAGAAGTTGAGATAAAGGTTCACAGGTAATAGGGTGGAGGTAGAACCCCTGCAATGATGTAATACATATATGTAAATTTTAAAAAAATAGAAAAACATAAAAAAGTTTTATATACTAAATAAGTAGTATTTATTTGACCTTTAAATGATATTTATTGAACCCTATGAATGAGAACCATTAGAATACTCCAGTGAACACCAGGAAAAAATTGCATCCTTTTAAAGTGTTTTGTGTCCATGGTGAGACACTTTAAAAATTATAAGAAATGCCTTTTCATTCAGGTTTGGGAGGGATGACCAACTCCTTGATTTCCTAAGGCAGCAGTGGGGAGGGAATTCTGCAGACAAAGGGTGCCCGGTCTTGGTTAGGCTGTAGTGCTCTTTGCTTTAAACCTTGTTCGTTGTTCAACCCCAGGAAGAAAAGCAAATATGGTTGGGAAGAAGTGTTTTTTAGGTCCTGAGCCCCCATCCTAAGTCCCCAGAGAGACCTACCTGCTCTATGTGCATATTCTCCAGAAGTGCGCTGTGGGGTTGCAGGATCGGCAGGGCCTCCTCATCATCATCCTCATAGTAGCTACATGTACTCTTCCTGCGCTTTGCCTCCTCAACTGTGATGATCTGAAAGAAAAAGGACAAAAAAAAAAAAAAGTGTGTTTGCTTTACCCTCACCTACTAAAAATCACTTCAAATGGACAACTGCCTGTAACAGGCAGTTTTAGCAGCAGGACCTAAAATGAATTAGGATATTGGGGGAAAGGGTTAATTTTTCATTTTTAGAACATAAGCAGCATTTAACATACATTAAACTCTGTATAGTAACATGGTATAGTTGAGGCACTTCATATGTACAAATGTTGCAAAGTTTTCCACTTTTACTTTGCCTGCCATGGCTCCCTCAGAGAACCATGTGTAACTCCACAAGCAACTTAGAACCTTGAAACACCCTAAACTAATCTCCTTTAGTCTATCTAACTCTGAATTGTTTGAAGGGCTGACTAATCAGAGATCATTCTGTAAGTCTTCTGTAAATTGGAAGAGGAATATATTTTTAATCAAGACACCTAATACTTTTCTTTCTAGAAAAATATAGGTTGTGCAAATAGCAACCAACACCATTAGGAATGACATGGTAACAGCTAACAGAAGCAATACCCCAGAGAGTGATAAGGTGTTAGAACTAAAATTCGGCAAGCATTGACTCTACAGTTTAGAGACCAGTCTTCCCTTCAAAGCTGAGAAACATGTTTCTTTACTATTATTAATTTGCTGTTTTATTGTAATTACTCTTATGAACCACCCAAGTCAATTTAACCATAAGATCTAATTTTTTGCTTCACCTAAAGTCTGGATAATTCACTGAATTATTTTAAATGAAGGCTATATATACAAAGTGACGCATATACCAAATTTTCTGGGCATTTGGATTAGCAAGAATGACTTTAACAAACAATGCAAAATAATTTTTGCAACACTGAGAAAAAAACATTTAAGTTACTCCTAACAAAAACTGTCAGATACCATACCACTCAATTTTCAAAATGCATACTGGCAGATCTAAATCTGTCATCTGGGCTAGAATGTCTGAGGTGGACTAACAGGTAAGGAAGTTAACCTATGAGCTTTATCATCTTTTTCAAGAGGTAATTAAAGAAAACACTATCAAAGACTTGTAAATTCGACAGTTTAAAAGTAATGGGTGAAGAACATTTTTCTTTGTGTACTCAATTTTTAACTCAATAAATGAGACATGGGAGGAAACACATATAATTTTGATTCCAAAGGAGAGGGGCAACCACACCATGTTCATCCCCAACATGAATAAAATACCTACTTCTGCTGAAATGTCAGCACAATTCTTCCCAACTGAGAGAGCATTTCAAAACATACCGTGTAAAGATCTGAGTCTTTGCAGGCACCTGAGTAAGGACTTCAACTTACCTTCACAAAAGGCTCTTGGTCTGGTCTGGCACAATAGAAAATCTGAATGTCCAGGGGCAATCTGCGGACTCTCATGGTGGTGTGGACTGCTTGCTCTCTAACGAGGAACTGGTTTCCTGACTATCTGCCTGCACACCACGCTTACTTGTAGCCACGCTGCTACAACTGTTTATGCTGTATCTAGTTTCCTGCATAATTAAGTTTCTGTTTCCCTTAGGAGAGGGTTCAGCTTTTCTACAGGAACACACCCAAATTAGGATTTAGAGCAAACATACGCTTCCTGTCCGGCATAGCTGTGAGACTGTAAAATGACACTTTCACCTTTGAAGGGTGGTTTCCGACTAGTGCAACAAAACCCTATTGTTTAGATTTTTCTTTTTCTTCTTACACTTTTCTTCCTATTTTTCCTCTGGATAAGCTGGTTTTTCTAACCCTGCCTTCTCCAAGTTTTTACAGCACCTTCTCCAAAGCTGAATCTCCATTTTAAACTTTATTTATGTTCCTTGTCATCAGTTTGAAGCTCACAGGATGAAAAGCTCACTATATTGAGAACAAAGGCTTCAGTCCCATGTCATCTTTGCTGGGTGTAAGGTACTTAAAAGAATCTCAGAAACTAAATGGAAGAACATCTAGTTTATGAGATTGTGAAAAATGCTAGATTCTGTTTTTTAAACAGCTGGAAAGCACTACTTTCTTACCTTTCAGAATATTCATTGTAATGACTAAGAAGAATGATGATTCCTCTACTCCCCAGATCAGATATCAGGGGGTTGGAAAGAAACACATCACCAGTGGATCGATTTTCAGTGATCTTTCTGTGACTTTTCCAGATCCAAAATAGTCTTTTGATCTCTGAGGGATTGCTGAGGGGACTAGCTCAGCCTGGGGGTGATTCACAAAGACTTTTTTGGTAAGTTCTTAATGACCAGTCCCAGAGCAGTCAGAATTTATTCTCCATGCAAGAGCCCAGACACAGTTTGGACTAGGGGAACAAGTTCCCTCCTCTATCTGACACTTCATGACAGCTATTTATTAAGTCCTTTCAATAAGATAGCGATTACCAGGTGCTTTGACACAAAGCAGTCTATGGCCTTGAGCGGGTGAGAGGATAGTAGAGAAGCTTTCCTAAGTAAACAAATGTATTTCATAAGACACTATAACTCACAGTAGCAGATCAGAGGAGGTTAGGGTCACTTAAAGAATTTTCACATGAACTGGAGTTTTAGTGTAAGAATAGAAGGTGGTTGTTGGGGAGATAGCCAGCTGAGCATAGCCAAGAGAGAAATAAGTTAAGTTCTAGCCTTTATGGCTTGAGAATAGAGGAAAAGGGAAGCAGAGAGGTTGAGAGTTAGGAAGAATAGAGAAAAATGAAGAATTCTGATGCTCCGAAGGGGCTATGAATTTATTCTATAGGCCAGTGCTTATAATTGTGGTTATTCTTCAAAATCATCTAGGAGATTTAAATTTTAGATACAGATTCTGCTAGATCTACTGACTGAACACCTATACCAGGCCGGGCACGGTGGCTCGTGCCTGTAAGCTTCAGCCTATGAAGCGGCTGGGGCTAGGGATCACAGTTCGAGTTCCGCCTGGGGCCTGTAGTGAGACCTAGTTCCAAAAAAAAAAAAAATAGCTGGGTGTGGTGGTGCGCGCCTGTAATCCCAGCTACCTAGGAAGCTGAGGCTGGGGATTGCTTGAGTCTGTGGTACCCTGGGCAATGAGAGCCTGTGGTTTCATAGGCAAAAACAGCGAGACCTAGTCTCAAAAAAACAAACAAACAAACAAAAAAACCTATACCAGCGAAGCACTACCATTTAATTAAAAAAAAAACCAAAAAACAAAAAACAGTTTCCACGTGGCTGGTTTTGATGACTGGCCAGGTGGGTTATAATACTATGGTCAATGGGGAGTCACTGGGTAATTTAAACATGGGAGTATCTGATCACGCTTCTGCATTTAAACATGTTGAATAGGATGAAACATGTACTGCATTCTTAAACATGATGAAGGAACTATTAGGAATCATTAACTGGAGCTGAAAAAACTTAAAATATTACCATCATGTATCACTGTAACAATTACAGATTAAATATAATTTACATTGATACTGTAAGACCTGTATAGAAAATAACTGTACAAAAAAGTCACAAGTAAAAACAGTAAATAAAAGACAGTGAACTAGGAAAAGTCAATTGTACAAGAGATAGATGATTAATATCATTAATCACAAAAAGCTCAAACAGTATAAATAAAACTATGTTGATTCTTTAGGAAAATGGGTAGGAAAAAACACAAAGACCAAAAATGGCATGGACACACACACAGACACACACACACACAGACACACACACATACATACTCTCTCTCTCTCTCTCAACAGTGATAAAGAAAACAATTAAAATATATCCCAGGTTCCAAGTAACAAACATTTTTAGAAAGGAATAACAACTGTAAAGTGTGAAGCAAGCTCAGTTGGTATAATTTTTAAAAAATCAGTACCCTATACCAACTACTTTCATTTTCAGAAATTTAAAAGTTGCAGATCACTGCATCCTTGTAAAAAACCTAAAAAACACTCAAAACAGAAAGAGTCAAAAGAACTGTACAAAAATGTTAAATGTGCCTGGTTAATACTTTAAAATTTTCAGATTGTATTTTTCTGTAGTTTTCAAATTTTCAGTAAGAAGCAGGTATTTTATAAAACTAAAAATTAAAGTTTATTTAAGAAGCTTGTTTTGACTTTTCCTTATGGCTTTTGTTTATTTTTTTCCTATATCCCATATATTAGTCAAACCATTTGGCTTCTGTCTGTTTTTGACTTGTTTCTGCAAATATGATTTCTTCTAAGTACATCCATGTTACCATAAAATCATCAAATTTGTCATTTTTATTTGATGAGTAGTATTCTATTGTGTATATATAACACATCTTTTTCATCCAGTCATCTGTCTTGGGACATTTAGGTTGCTTCCAAGTCCTTGCAATTATAAATAGTGCTGCAGTAAACATCCAGCACAGGTGACCCTTTGTACCAACACTGAGGTCTCCTTTGGGTAGATTCCCAAGAGACAAAACTCAGGGCAGGGGGAAGAGGGTGGGAATGATCAGAGAGAGTGGGGGGGGGGTGAATCCCTGGGATTACAAAGATGTGAAATTTATATATAAATTATTAGAAAAATTAAAATGGTATTTGATAAAAAACTTACATTTACATGTACATTATACACTTACATTTGCATGCATATTAAAATTTATATTTACATGCATTATATAGCTATATTTATGTCTATAATATGTAATACAAACATGCATAAATGTTATGTAAAATATCTTATATGTAAATTATATGTAAGATTATCATGTATACTGCTTATTGTGCTGTATGTAAAATAATATTTTAAATAAATCAGATTTTTTAAATGCTAAAAAAAAATAAAGAGCTTGCGTATGGAACAATAATTGTTGGCAGGTTTGGGACTTCCAGTGGCGCCCTGGGGAGTCTGAATGAAGGGTGCAGACAGACTGACTAGGGCAGGGGTTGAAAGTGGAGATCCTTGCATTCCCCAAATTAAAATAAATGAGACTGACTGGAGAGGATGAGAAGTAACAATGAAGAAAAAAGAAACAGGTGATTTCTAGGTTTCTAGCTTTGGATTGCCACTCATTAGGATGGGAATACATAGGAGGGGTGAGTTTTATGGGAAGATGAGTTGATTTGGACCTTCAGAGAATCAGACACACCTTTGAGCTTCTCGGAAAATGTAAAGTTCCTCTTTACCCCACAGAGGAGGAGCTATGCTGCTACAGTGGCTTGACTTTGAGGTAATGTTTATAAGCAGAGTTTGCTCTTGCCTGGGAAGGAGCCTGGTGAGCCTTCTTCTCATTGCACTTTTAACTTTCTCTTCATTGTGACAAGAAAGTAGGTATATGGTGACCTGAATAGTTCAACCATCTTCTCCCTCTCTAGTTTTCTTTCTAGGTGTCCCCATTATCAATAAGAGCACTAGGTGCTTGGAACCAATCAACCCCTTTCTTCCTCCTTTCCATTCTATTGTCGTTCTCTTCAATTATACATCCAGAGACTATCTGCTTGAGGGTTTTTTCCTTTCCTTCATTCTCAGGGCCTGGGTATGAGACATGCTGGGGCATAATGCTCAAGTGTATTCTAGATCTTGAAGCTGATCTTTCTCTTGCCACATGCTTCTGCTAAAATTCTGTTAGCTCATCAAATGCCCCCAAGCTCTATTTCTTCCTTGTGTCTGCATAAATTTTTTCTCTCTCACTAGAATCTTTTTTCAAATCCCACTACCAATCCAACTACCTATCTTCCCACCTTCTGTGATCTCATTTCTGCTCATTCCTGGGCAGCTCTCCTTACTCTTCCAGGCTCTGTTCAGGCACTTGTCATCAAGCTCCTCCACAATTGGCAGCACTTCCTCTGCAGTGGCAATTATCTCCTTAGAGTGCAGTGATTTATCTAGACTCCCTAATGCTAAACTTTGCTTATCTCACCCACTGTGCTCTAGCATGGGAAGGGCTTTGGAAGTGTTCTAAAATATGATAAAGTGCTTTTCAGGTCAAACTATGGAGCCATAATTTCATCTGTACATAAAGGGGACTCAGAAGCAGCTCTTTAAAAATAAGAGTGAAACAACTAGACTGCAACATCCTGAAGTTGGGACCCTTCTGTATTGTGGCTGCCACTGTACCCAAGGCACCTAGCATAGCATTGAGCACTTTTTGGTGCTCACATATTCACTGAATGAATGAAGGAATGACTGCATGCATGCATGCATGCATACATACATACAATCATAGTCTTCTTAGAAGTAAGTCCAGCTAAGCTGAGGGGAATAGACTGCACTGGAGCAGGCTCAGTGTGATGAAGTCCTAAGATACAGTAAACATAAAGCAAGGAAAGCTATACCAATGGAAGGATTAAAGAGACATTCCCAAAGAAGGATTTAAGGGGGAGAGAAAAAAAGAACAGAGGGTGATGCAACTCTTTCTAGTTTGGGTAGCAGGAATACCAATAAAATCATTAGCCATAATGAAAACTACTGGGGGGAACAGAATCTTGGACTGTGCTGAGTTGGTAGTGATCCCTCATATTGTGTGGACAGGCTAGGCCAGTGTGTGGGTTAAGCATGAAGGAGAAAGGTGAAGGAGGCAAGTAAAGGCCGGGAATAGTCAGCACTCAGATGGTCATAAGGACAGAAGATGATGTCAAGTCAAAGAAAGAAAATGTGTCCGGGGTAGAAAAACATCAAACATGAAAACATTCTCTGAGGGAGAAAAACATAAAAGAGGTAAGGCAAAGACAAGAAGAGCAGAAAGAGGGGAAGTGAGGTGAAGTAAGCATGGCATGTGCAAGTCAAGAGGAAAGAGCATGAGTGATAGCAGCTGTCAAATTCAGAAGAAATCACATAGAATGAAGACAGCCGCCAGTAGGATGCCTTTGGTGACCCAAGAGGGGGTGATTTCCATGGTAACTAGAAAACATGCTGGCCTGCAGCTTGGCACAAAAGCAGTTGAGAAATCGGAATCATTGAGTATAAACCAGTTTTTTCAACAAGTTTGATGGAGAGAACAGGGAGGGTGATAAGAATCTAGAGAGATCAGGATGAAAAGAAAAATTTCCCCTAATTTTCATCCTTTAAACTTTTTAAAAAAACCATTATCTTGTTGAAAGAGAAGGTACAGGAGCAAAGGAGAGCACAATACCACAGGAAAGGACAGCGCAACTGATGGAAGAAGAATCAGCCTTAGTGACGGGAAAGAAAAATTCTTCTTTTGGGTCAAAAAGGGTACAATAGTAAGTACATTAAGAAGTAGCAAAGGGGAAAGGTGAAGGAACTCTTATCTAGTGGTCCCTTATTTGTGAAATTAAAGAGCCATCTCCAGGACCCATGGAAAATGGAATGGGTTAGGGAGTTTTTTTTCTTTGAGACTAGGTCTCGCTATTTTTCCCATGGAACCACAGGCTCGCGTTGCCCGGGGTACCACAGACTCAAGCAATTCCCAGCCTCAGCTTCCCAGGTAGCTGGGATTACATGCGTGTGCTACCACGCCCAGCTATTTTTTTTGGTCCGTTTCACTACGGGCCCCAGGTGGGACTCGAACCGCGATCCCTAGCCCCGGCCACTTCACAGGCTGAAACTTACAGGCACGAACCACCATGCCCGGCCTTGGATTTCAAACCATAGATGGGGTCCCAAAAAGATTCAGAAATCATGTTGTCGTAATGGTATCATTCTCCCTGAGAGGCTTTTCTTCAGTAATACTGAAGCAGATGTAGCAGATGGTGTATTCACCTACTCACCCAGGATTGCAGGCTGATTAGTGAACTGGGTAACAACTATGAAACTCACGAGTCCTGTCAAGGGTGTCCCTGGGGTCATTAACCACCTGTCCAAGTGGGAAAGGAGAAAGTCTATGCAGTGTCCAGGAGAGAGGCAAAACCGGAAGATGTCATGGTATCAGAAGTTCAAAAATCTCGAAGTACATTTACCAATCTCCTCATTAGCTTCTCTTCAAGTTTATTAAAAATAGAGAACCTGTATTTTACATGGTCCTGTTTTCAGAGCCCTACCCAGAAAAAGTGCCTGATGCAGAGTTACCTAATTGTACAACTAGAACAATATAAACCAAGGGTTAAAAATCTATGCCTATTAGCTAATCCAGCTACCCCTGCTTTAGTATGATATATATAGAGGCTAAGACTGTTTTTTATATTTTCAAGTGGTTGCACAAGATTTCAAATGTAGAATTTTTTGTGACACCTTATAACTAAATGAAGTTTAGTTCATTAGAATACAGCCACGCTCATTTGTTTATGTGTTGTCTATGGGTGTTTTTGTCCTACACTGGCAGAACTGAATAGGTATGACAGAGAAGATGGTCCATCAAGCCAGGAAAACTTTTGTGATCTTTGACATAAAACATGAAGCTAAGAGAATATACATGAACCTGCTCAATGGTCAGAATGAACTGAGTATATTTGTATATCTTGCGATGGTGGTGACTGGGTTGAGAGGGTCTTTCTGAAATATGAAAGTAGCTCCCAACAGAGGAATAAAGACATTTTCCTCTGTAAGTTCAAAGGTGCACAGGGAATCTGACTTGGAATCTAGACACAAGAATATTCAACGGCATACTGTCTCTTTAGGTCCATGATATCTTGTCCCCTTGACTGCTCACCTCCCAGCTCTTGGTGGTCGGCTCACTGAAGAAGTTGTCAATCATATTCAGTTCTTCCTTTTCCACCACCACAAAGCCTTGCTCTTTGGCATCTTTCCCATAGACATCAGGAGACCACTGAACAAAGAACGTGTACAAGTGATCCACCCTGAAAAACACATTCATCGTAGGAGTTAACGCCAAATCCACTTTCCTGGCAGGCACTGGAAGAAATCTGGGCACATACACTATCCATTTTCTACTTGGCAAATCCATTTTGCTAATTGGGAAGTTTGCCACTGTAAAGATGATCTCTATTACCGCATTCCAAATTCAGATTCAGATAAATCAGCTGATGAAAGCCAAATCCACAGACACTGAGAAACTATCTTTGAATCTGAGAAGATCAAAGAGATGGGTGTAAAACAACAAAATACAATGATATAATTATATTAAATGTTTCTCACTGGGTCTTCATTAACTTTATTTACACTAGAAAAAAACTGATCTGAAACTAGCTGGGGATGAAAATATTTAATATTCCATTGGGTCTTTATTTAGACTGATGTGCTCTCAAAATTTTAGTAAAACATCTTTAATAACTAGAAAATGTCAAGAATTATACCTATTACTGTTTTACTATTAGACAGAGGTCTAACATTGCTGACATGGGAATGTAGTTTTCTTCTAGTTTCTCTGTTCTCTTCAACATATTTAACATCTGAAGATTCCAAAACCTCTTTCCAGATTTAATCAACAGAGAATTGGCTAGTTCCTCAGCAGAGAATAAGAGCTTTGGGTCCCCAAACCTGTAGTATCCCTCCAAGTATGAGAAGCACAGCTCTGCCCACAGGTCCCACACCTGCAACCTTTATATAGGAGAGCGGTTGAGAGACTGGATCAAACGATGCTTTCCTAGCTACAAAATGGGAACACCAATGTGAGCTACTGTTTGGTATGTGAACTTACTATTTTTAAGTTATAATTACTTAAAACATAACACTATTACTACAATCTGAATATTTGTATACTTCCCTCCCCCATCATAAAAAAAAAATCATAATTGAAAGCTAGTCTTCAGTGTAGTGGTATTTGAAGTACACAGCTCATGATGGTGAGACACATAAGATTGGGGTTAAAATCCTATAAGCAAGACACCACACAGTTCATTGACCTGCTTTCATAAGGACATAGTGAAAAGATAGCCATTTATGAACCCAGACGCTGGCTTTCACCAGACAGTGAATCTACTAGCACCTCCATCTTGGACTTCATAATCCCTAGAACTGTGAGGAAGTAACTCCTATTGTTTGTATGCCACCCAACCTACAGACTTTTACAGTCTGAGTAGGCTATTAGTGGGACTGAAATAAGAAAGAAATATCACCCACAATTCTAATATCCCAACGGATCAAACTGATTTTTTTGGGTGAACCATATTTCTATACGTTTTTGTCAGTGATGAAAAATTCTAATTTTCTTTTCACTTTCACCAGAGCTAACACACAACTGTTTGCGACACATAAATTAAATATTGCACATTGGTTATGTTATTAGTCTTTGTACTGACTTTTTTATTAAAAGTTTTAAGCACTGATAATTAATGCATTACATTTCATGAAAAGAATAAACAATAATTAGTTGGCAATCTTGGTTCCTGGTGATATTTAGCTTGTTTGATTGCACAAATAATGTTACAATGAATATTTTTACAGTCTATGCCTTTCACTATCTTTTGAATTAATTTTCTCAAGATCTGTTCCCAGAAAAGGGATTAGTGGGCCAAAGGGCATGATTTTATAGCTTGTGATTCATTCTGATGAACAGCTTTTGAAAAGCTAACTAGTTTATTCTGATACCAGCATTGTAGCCAGGGTGTGTTTTATAATAATCTTATTTATTCTTTAAAAAAAGTGAATTTATTATGTGAGTTTTATATGACTTATTATGTATTTTTTTGAGTTTTAGTGGTTGAATATTTTTTCTAGTGTGTTCTACCCAACTGAAGTTTGTTTTGTTTGTTTTTTTTTTTTCCCATAGACTGACTCTTTGTGATCAGGGAGTAACTCTTTTTCTTTTCAATTTGTGACAGTCTTCAAATAAGCAAACACGAGCTTCTAGAATTGTTTCTAAGTTGCTATTCTTCTTTTTATATTAATCATGTTTTCTCTTCCATAATACAAAACTTCCCATTTTCACATACATTGAAGGTATATTTGAGATTCTGCCTATTCCATGAGAACTTGGAAAGCTGTTACCAAAGATGATGTGTGTTATCAGTGCATATGATATCCTATCATTTCTAGTTATAGAAAAAGATATATAGATTATAACTGTACATGGATATAGTAATTTTATATGCCAACTTAAATAGGTGTTGGTAAAATCCTAGTTTGGATGTTGATCTGACAGTATTTTTTGAAAATATGATTCATATTTAAATAAATGACTTTTAGTAAAGTCATTTATCTTCCATAATGTCAGTGGGCCTCACCTAATTGGTTGAAAGCCTTCGGAGAAAAAGCCTGAGGTTCCAGATCGAGAAGAAATTCTGTCTCCAGATGCCTTCTGACTGGCGACTGTAACATCAGCTCTTCTCTGGGTCACCAGCCTGCCAGGCTGTACTGCAGATTTTTCTGCTCCCCAACCCCAACGCCAAGCGTATGAGCCAATTCCTTAACAAATTTTCCTGTGTGTATATATCACATTGGTTCTATTTCTCTTAGGATCCCCCAGGACACAAAAGACTTCTCTGAAAAGCTGTTTAAAAAACTCATCAAGGTGGTTAAATCCAAAGGAGTAGAATAAGGTGGGAAGATACATTTCTATCATAGCTGTCCTTTACCTATTTTTTTTGGAATGAGTAGTACATTTTTATGGTTCAAACATCAAAATTTTATTTTAAAGAGCATATAGTGAAACATTTCCTTCTTACATCCCTGTCCACCACATTCTGCCCATCCATGCTCACTGCTTTACTTTCTTGTGTTTCTGTAGCTACTACAGCAATATAAATTAATGACTATATATTCTTTTTGTCTTCCATTTCTACAGCACCTAACACTGTTCTCTACTTTGCTTTTTTCATTTAACAATATATCCTGGATAACTTTCCACACCAGTACATAGACAGCTTCCTCGTTCTTTCCTAGCTTCATGGCACTTCACTGTGTGAACTTACCAGAGTTTATGTAACATCCTCTAAGTTACACAAACTATGGACAGTTGGGGTATTTCCAAGTTTGTGCCCTTAAGAACAATGCTATGAAGAACTTCAAACCTGCCATTCCACACGTATACAGGCAAAGTGTAGGATATAGTCCAAGAAACAGAAATGCATTGTCAAACACAGTTCACTTACAATTTTGATATATAATACTATGTTGCCCTTTTTAGGGATGACACCCTTTTTTCTTCTTTTTTTTTTTTTTTTGCTTGTTTGCCCTCCTACCAGCAATACATGTACTCATTTGATTTACTTTTATCATATACTATGAAATTTACCACTAAAGATTGACTTAGAAAAAAAATGAAATAAGTCACTTCTCCAGAGATGTTTTGATAAATACACAGTTCTAACATTTAGTTCTTTAATACTTTGAGATTGAGACCATCCTAATGATATTTTGCAAAACAGCTGAAAACCAAACATGGGAACATGTATATAACCACATGTATATCTCATGTACATAACCACATCATTAGAGGGTTTCCTGAATATTTATTATCTAGCATATTAAAAGGAAGTATCAGTCCCTGATAGCTGGGAGCTAACTGGTTCTATCAACCAGGTCCTAGTATTGCCAGCAGCTATCCTGATATTGACAGCTGGGCATGGAAATCTCTAGTTAAACACACATAAATTCACAGAACATCAACATCAGATAAGATCACTGTCTGACATGAGGAATCACAAAAATAAGACTTCTGTGAAGTCTCATATCTGACCACAAACAAAAACATCAACATTGTCCAGTCACCAGAATGACTAAACATGCCTCTAATCTCAGTAATAATACGAGTTTTTTTTTTTTTTTTTTTGGTCTCACCGGTCTTCCCTCTTCCCAAGTAATTATCATTAATGAGATATCCAATCATAGAATTAATTCCACTTCCCAACAGCTTCCATCCCAAAGTAATGTCCTACTACTCTGTTTCCTGAGTCATCTAACTCAAATCTAAATCTTCCAACTCCTTTCTAACATCCTCCTACTAAAAGGGTCCGTGGTTCCACGGTGTGAATTCTTCACTTCAAGGCATCAACTCATTCATTTAGTTCAGGTATGTTCATGGTGGTTTCTAGCTAAAGGGGACTGCTTCCTCCACACACACTCCCTATGTGCCAATGACGCTGGAGTTTACCTCCTGAGATAATAGAGCTGGAAGCGACACTGGGTATCATTTGATCCTACTATCTCTCCTTAGATTAAGAGGGCCATGAAATCAACCATACATACCACAGTGAGGAGGAGATTTGAGTTGGCAGCGGAGTTCTTTCAATTACACTACAAAGTTCTTACTCATTCCCTACTGATTTCTGAATCATATCCCAATCAACTTCCTGGTAATAACACCAAAGTCATTTTGGCTCTTGGGGCTGCTCTCCATAAAGGAATGCTCCTGGGTCCTCTACCATTTTATTCTCACGGGAAGCTGTTGCATAAAGATGAACATTGAAGAAATATTCTCGGAAATACTAAAAGCTCATGATATTTATTCCTTCGTAAAACTGCAGGGAAATGGGGATGAGTCACAGACTTGGTGTAAAGATTTTGCCACCTCTTAAACATTATTAAAAAATATAAATCATCAAAATTATTACCAATAAAACTTTAAGGAGAGATCCTATCGTAGTAAGTGCCAGTCACTTCACTTTTTGGTGATAAAAACATTATGTAGCCTGGAAAACCATCTGAATGTTCCTTTTTAATTATGCAAATATAAGGTATTTTATTAAATATAAGATATTTCATTACTATTAATTAATTAATTATAATTAATTATAGTCATAATTAATTATGTAAATATAAGGCTTATTATTCTGGAGAAAGATAGATATGGTGATTCTTTGCTTGATGAAGTTTCTATAACCCACTGGGAGGATATGGGATATGAAGTGGGAGAGACAGATTTGGACAAGGTCTAAAGGATTTTCTGGGAAAGAGGAATTTCATGCATATAACCTTTTCCAAAGTTCTAGATGATCAGAGCATCTCTCATCTCTAAGATGGTCCAAAGAGAGGCAAACCCATAGAGAATAATAATACCTCTTTTTCTCCCCCTTCTTTTTTGAAGAAAATTTGCAAGGGGGTGGGGGAGTGGCTAGGTCTAGACTAATGACTTAGGACTTATATGGATGCAATTATTTTAGGATCAATTAATCTGGATAAAACTTAGACCAGGCCCCTGCCATAGTGCTCACAGCATGGAAGGAAATAGCTGCAAAAATACATGTAAAACTCTTAGAGGCTATAACAAGTCAGGAAGTGGTATTGGGGAGAGAGACTTGGAGTAGGTGAAACTTGGCATAAAACATCCTTGCCTGCATGTACCATTCTGCACATAAGAAACAACTTAGGTTTGGGCAGGACCTGGGCTGCCCAAGTAAAGAACTTTATTGCAAACCTCTTCTCTTAGGACTGCCAGGTTTCCAGTGATGGGTGAATTAAGCCTCCGAGTGTGTAGTTAGTGAGTGGACTACTCTGTGGCCACCAGTAGTGGGCCAAGTACAGTCATGGGCAGTCCATTGGGCTTACTGGACTCACTGCCAGGAAAGCCTTTAAGCAAGGTAGGGCAAGCAAGTCTGGAAATTTTCACAGAAAGGCAGAGTCACAAAAAGTTTTAATATTAAATGGAGACATGACCTTGTAAACAATACCAGTAGATTATATGAGCTACTCAAAAAGAAAGAAGTGGCCCCCTAGCTTAGGGTCTTTATATTGTTTAATGATTCTTAACAACCATGTCTCGCTATCCCTATTTTAAGGGTAAGGAAACTGAGGCTTAGTTAGACATTGAGCAAAGTGCCCAAATATCCCTCGAGACATTTCATTCCTTCTTTTATGAACCAAAACCCCAAAGAACACATGTAATTTTTGTACCTGTCACAATTAGAGGTCTCTAGGTAAAGATCAGATATTTCCTTCGCTTGAGATTTTATTAATGAAGCTTAAGCAATACTAGTGAGAAGCCTTGGGTGGCCCCTACGATGCGGGCTGTCCACTTGCCTTTATTCTCTTACCCTGCCATCAGGAGGCACATAGCACTGACCTATAGGCCTGGGGCCTGGCCAGCCAATGTTGTGCTTGGGGGATACCAAGGTAGCCACCCCACCTCCACCCTGCTTCTGGGAATGGTTCTCCACTTGCCAAGGCAGGCAGAGTAGCTGCCCTGACTCAGAGCCTTCTTCCTCTCTCAGGTGGTGAACTGTTTCTGCAGTCCACATAGTTACCTAGACTTGAGAAGCCTAAGGTGAGGTGAGACAAGAGATCTCAAAAGAATGTACAAAAATTGTACATTCGAGCACCCTAATGGGAAATGTTTCTCAGTCAGGACACAGACATACTCCAATTTACCTCTAGAATAGCTTTTCATACAACATTTCCCCATTCTCTCAGGTAGGGAAGAACTTGGTACTACGTGGTTCTGAGAAAAAACAGAGGAATGGAGAACTAAAATGACTGGTTCCAAGAGAGAAAATTAAAGTCCATTTGGAACCAATATGATTATGTAATTAATTCTAAGGTCCCTTGAGACTTAGTAGAAGGAAACACTGTCCTTCTTTCCAGCTCTACTTTTGCTCAATTACCTGCCCTTTGTTTATGCTATTTTTATTATGCAATTGGAGAGGGGGGCAGGAAGGGGATATGACTTCATCATTTTTCTTCCAGATTAGAGTGGCCTTAAGATTATTTAAAGTTTATTTAGCCTAATTCTTGGAAAGGTTCTTTTCTAGGCTTACTGGGTTTTCCAAGGGTTTACTTGCCAAAACTCAACCCTGCCCTCTGGAAACAGTTCTCAAGTTCTGAAAATCCCCTTCCTTGTCCCTGACCTCATTCCTCCTGACGCCATCACTCCTGCTCTCACCCTGATCCCCCATAGCAACCCTCTGCAATCAGCTATCAACCCCTCCTGGATCCAATTTCCACCTCAGTAGCCCCGAAAGGCCCACAGCTTTGCTTCTACTACTGTACCCACTCTCCCAAACACCTTGCACAAGAAACACCTTCTAACCAGAAAGACAATCATTTCTAACTCTCTTGGGATAATAAATGTTGCTGAGTTTTCTTGTTCATGCCTATAGTGACCACTGGATATGAAAAGTGCCCAAGCATGGTTAGAAAACCTTCCCATGTGAGGCTCCTGCTAAACCCAAGCTCTATTTCTTCACAACACACAGTTCTATTTCCATGATCACCCCACATCACTCACCAAGCTGCCTCCCTCTGACCAGAGGATTCTGCTGTATCTTTTTTCTGTATCTTTGTGAGGACGCACTCCTCTCCACTGTGCCTATTGAGAGCTCTCTTCAGAAGATGGAAATCTCATCTACAGTTTTAGCTTCCTCTCTCTGTACATACCATGATCCCACTATTTACTGAATTTCCTCTAGTATTTCTACCCCAACTATGTTTCTTTTTATCTTAGTCTTAATAATCTACATGCATCTCCCAATTTTTAAAAAGAAAAACTTCTGATGGTTCTTCCTAAAGCTCCTTTCCCACAACTCATCTTGTTTTTAGACAAAAATTGTTAATACTTGGGTTGGACCATGTTCCAACTAATTTTTATTCCCGAATTACTCCTTTTAGTATATACTGTTTGTTAAACCTTCCATGGGCACATTCTGGGAGGAGGAAGAATTCTTAAAACATGTTCCCTCTCTTTCTACCTTCATGACACAGATTATCTTAGAAGTTACCTACTATCGAATTCAAGTCTCTCTGTCATTATTTGTCTTAGCCTCTGAAAATCTGCTGCTGAATTTTTTGCCCTTACCAGTGACTCCACCTCTGGGCCCAGATGAGTTATAGAGCCTCTCTGGCCTCAGCTGCTTTGGGACACTATTTAGGGCTTCTGGTCAAAACAACACAATGCCAGCAATTCCTGCTGCCTGAGCAGCTAACATCCTGAAGCAACAGGGTAGGAACATGCCTGAGCTGGGAAAGATAGATCCTGGAAAATTCTAACTTTAAGGAGCAAGTAGAAGCAGCCCTGAAAGTAGCCACCAAGTAGTGTCAGACGGTGGCAGTGATTTTTATCAAGTGCAAATCTGATCATTTCACCCAATTGGCAAAATTCTTCCAATATCTCCCTATGGATTTTAGGATAAACTCAAACTCCTTAGGGCTGCTGAGAGCTTTGTTTTGTGCCAACCCCAAGTATGCTCTCTGCTCCGGCCATGAGCACTTAGATTTTTGCTCCAGTATCCATTCTGACTCTGTGCTTGAGCAGTTGTCTCTTTTCCTTCTTTTTAAAAGAAGAATGATGACGAAGGTAGGTTTATTGGAGAAGCAGTTAAGGCTTTGTTAAGGCCAGGCTTCCCAGGAACCTTGGTTGAGTTTAATATTGAAGGAGAGTCAACTGTGGGAGAAAAAGGAATTATTTACTGTACAGGAAGGAACATTTGCAAAAAGCCATGATGTTTTAAGAGTAGGGTGGTACTGGAAGGTCACACTAAATGGGACAGTCTCCAGTGACTTCTGACAGGATGCCATAATAGGGACAGGGCTTCTGAGAGGCAGGAGATCTAGGACCTGCCTCACATTGCTCAAGTTGAGGGGAATAAACAAAAAAAAAAAACATTCAACAACACAGTGAGAGAAGTCAGTGGGTCTGAGCTAGGATAAGTGTTGAACAGGAACTCATGAGGAAAGGATAAATTCCCATCTGATGGAATGAAGAAGTGAGATGTACTGTCTGCTGAATGGAGTTACAGGAGATGAAAATGCAAAAGCCAGAAGAGCTGGTCACAGAAAATCCCACTTGGCCATTATCCTATGGCCACTGTTTCCCAAAGTGTACTGGGGTGGGCCAGGACTTCAGAAGGTTACACAGAGGGACATATTTTAATAGGAACATATTTGTTAAGTGGGTTGGCATTGGCAGTAAATACAAGTAGCATATTATACTTCTGATTTCACAGATAGGACCACTCAGGAAAAGATTGTTTTAAAAATGATCCAAGTCTATTAAAGACAACTATTAAATAAATAGCAGTACAAATGGAAATACAGGACATCTGTGGAGGAAGTGTATATATGACTGGAAATTTCAGAAGTATGGCTGTGGGCATCAGGGAGGCAACATTTAGTGCTTTGGAACAAAGAGGCCTGGACAGATCTATGGTTTTGGAAGATTGCTGTAGAGCCAAGTAGAGAGAAGGTCAGAAGAGATAGGACTAACTAGAAACAAAAGCTTTGTTGAGCAGGCTGCAAAGGCTGCAAGAGTGATGTGGCCCAGAGATGACAAAGGTAGAAGCAGGCGTGGCACTGGACCTCAGCATAGCTTGTGTACACAGACCTCCAGGCATAAAACTAGTATCAGCCCATCCAGCCTCAGTTAATACCCAAACCTGGCACTGAATCTTTGCTTAGGTTTCTTGCCTAATTATAAATGTGAACTTAATCAGACTTCTTCATAAACATCAAAGGACTTCATCACCAATACATGACTCTTTTAGGGATTCACCCCATAGGAGACACTGTATTCAAGTTACAAATCGCCATTTATCAAATAAAGTTGTCATCTCTGAAGAAAAAACTCAAAGAAAGTAATGATACCAGTCTTTGGAAGACAATGCCTTACTCCAGAGACAGCAAAGCACAGCTGACTGCATCTAGTGCTGAGCAAGTTTCTTTTTATGTGACAATAATCCCCCGGGGGAGCCACTATACTGATATTTCCTGTTTATTGGAGGAATACAAAGATGCTTGTACAGATGAACTATGTTGTCTGAGACCATATAGCATGTTGAGGATGAACCTGTGATCAATCTCAGGCCAGCTTATCACTCCACCAATCTTCATGACCAATCTCTTTCTGACTGAGCCTGCTGTTTTGGTTTTACCATTTCCTAAAAGTCTTTTCCTGACAGAGTTGTAGGACTGAGAGACATAAAACCTGATGAAAAAAATTTGAGTTGATGCTTAAGAAAAATATATGACTGTGCTATTCCTGCTTTGGGTGGACAAGTCCTAGGAAAGCTATTTTATTAAACAAGACTCATAAAACAAGTTATGGTGAAAGTTTATGTGCTGTTGTATTCTTACTCTCTTTCCTCTCAAAACATAGTTGTACAGTAAAGTGAAAAAAGAAGATACATTTCTAAGTCAAAGACCTACACTCCCAAACTACTTCCACTTTGATGAGCTGGAGGTTGTAGGAAAACTCCTTCATCTTTCTGCTCTTCCAAAATGAAGAAAAGAAAATCTAGTTTCTCACTTAGCTGCCCAGATCAATAATGGTCAAGGAAGTTCATTCTACTTTTGGACATATATTTCAAAAAGTCCCTCCCATGTGGTTATTTAAAACCTTACAACAAAACTGCAAAACAAGTTTGACCCAAATGAGAAACAGCAGTGAAGGCATCCTTACCTCATCAAAGGTTACCTGACAAGCAGAGAAAAGCAATGGAGCTATATTTAGCAAAATATAACACCCCCAACACACTCTGGTTTTAAAAGTTATAAACAGGAATTATTAAGCAATTTAATACCTATTACTAGAAGCATAATATAGAGTATATTATGGTACTGAAAATGGCAATAAGAAGACAAGGAAAGGGAAGAAGAATGAGACCTACAGAGGACTGCAAGATGTATGTATGTATGTATGTAGTTCACTGTTTACTGGCATCATTGAGGATAGGTAAAAGATATTCCAGCATACTTGGTATAAAACAGTCATTCTGAATACAAAAGTCAAGCAGGTGAAGTGCTCTGGACCACAGAGGTTCCTAGGAAACTATTACCTTCTAAAACTCATTTCAATCAACTGTCCCAAGATTCTTAGCTGATAAGGTGGTTTTTCCCTACCTATAAAATTCCTTATGATAG
>PVHY01014407.1:0-38579 GCA_004024945.1 Uropsilus gracilis
CCTTCCTTCCTTCCTTCCTTCCTTCCTTCCTTCCTTCCTTCCTTCCTTCCTTCCTTCCTTCCTTCCTTCCTTCCTCTCTCTTCCACATCTGTTCCTTTAGAAACCTTTTGTGAAACGACCGTCAAAGCATATATATGGTTAAGACACCAAGACTTAAAAAAATGAGAAAAACAACCCGAGTGCTCTGCATAAAACAGGGACAAAGAAAAAGCTCACGGCCAAACAGCTTTCAGCACCGAACCAATATAAGCAAAGATCACTGGGAAATGGACTTGGCTGCCCGAGAATTTAAGCTTCATTTTTCTCACCACTTAAAAAAAAAAAAAAAGACGATTTTAGCCGCGTCTCTATGCCCTCTGACCTGCGGGGCTGATTCTGCCACTGAGTTAACGGTCAGTGCTGCAAAGAAAGAGGGCAGTGGACACGGGTCCTTTTAAAAAGGTTTGAGCTGGGTTTGGAGACACAAGCAACTTGGGGGATTCAGAAAGCGGGAACAAGCCTAGGCAAGTGTAGCCCAGTTCCAGTTTGGGGATCTCTCGGGGTGAGCGAATCCAGCAGGTTCCATTGCTGCAAAGCGCACAAATACAGGTGCGATTCTCCGCCCGGAGCTGTTTGGTGGGAGAACCGCTCACAAATCGCAGAGGCTCGCTCGCTCACCAGCCACCGCGCTGGACACGCCCGGGGAATTTACTCCCGTTTCGGGAGGCCTGCTCTCAGCCCTCACTCGCGGCTCTAAACTCGACTTGAGGACCTGTTAGCAGCTCTCGCTGGGAGGGCAGCCTGGGAGGGGTGCGCCCCCGCTCGGCTCCCGGGCGGTGACGCGGCTGCTGCACTCAGCCCTCAACTCCCACCCTGTTTGCTTGGCCCTAAGCTCAGAGGAGGACCAGAATGGCCAGGGCCCTGGAGCACCTGCCCGGGCCTACCCGTAACCCCGCACCCCTCCGCATGCGCCCGCAGACTGGCTTACCCGGGTGGGCGAGTCGCCGCGCATTAGCGGATTTCATGGCAAGTTGCTTCTTTGACAAGCGATCAGGTTCGCGTCTGAGGATTTGCCTCCTAGGAGGGAGGGAAACCAGAGTCAATCTGCATCATTTCAAATGAGAAGGAAACCAGAAAACAGGGAAGCCTAGTTTCAAGCTCCCTACTTCTCCATCTCCCCCGGAAACTATTACCCCCCCGCCCCCCCAGCTAATGAACAGTAAGAAAAGAAATAGTACACGTCGCAGGTGATACCTTTTATTGCGCTCATTTAAAAGACGGGCACAGGACGGCCCCCTCCGCGAAGCCTTTCTTGGTGGCCCTGCCTGGGGCAGGTGGGTCCCCAGGAGGCTCCCGGGCCCGAGGATTCCAGCAAGGTCGCGACGTGAGGGGTGCGGGGAAGAAAGACCTCGGGCTCCGTGCCAAGCTGCCCCCTTCGGCGCCCAGGATCTGAGCCTGACGCACAAACCCAAATTCCCTCCAGCGCCATCGGCTCCATCTTTAAGTCCAGGCAAAGATCAATTCTCCCGCTCTCCGCACACACACACATTTGCAGCCATAAATAAACAGCTCCCAGCTAAATCAGGAACCGGAGAAGAGAAAAAGCAGAAGGGAAGGAGAAGGGCGAGAACCGGAGCACGAGCCTCGCTCCTCCCGGGCGCCGGATGGCTCTATTGGGTCAGGCCAAGGCAGCATTTGGGCTTGCAACTCGCATTTGAATAGCTGCCTGGGCTGGTTATGGACCCGGGAAAGCTCTGAAAGGGAATCACTATGCAAATTGTCCCAGTTACAATCGAAAGGTTCGATCTCCAGGAGCTGCCTGACGGAAGTTGATGTCAGCTATCTGTGCATTAGGGTTGCATTACCGCCTTGGCGGGTCTGCTCGCCACCCCCGCTCGCGCCTGCCGGGGAGGCTTTTTTGTTGTTGTTGCTTATGTGTATATTTTCCCTCAGTAATTAAAAAAAAAAAAAAAAGGGAAAAAAGGCGGGGAGGGTGGGGGAGGCGGGGAAGCTGAAGGTGGCGGCGCAGCCGACTCGGGCCTGGGAGGCCCACGGGCAGAGAGAAGGAGGTGCCGCGCTCGGGAGGGGAGGCGGCTGGGGGTGTCATTCTTTTGCAGCAGGTGTTGATGATGCGTCTGAAACCAAACATTTAGAAACGGCTTTTTATTTTTTCTGAGCTTTGCAGGACTAGCGGCGGAGAGGGTTGGGGGCGGCGACGTCTGCCGCCACCCGCCTGCTTGATCCTACAATGCCGGCTGCGGATCAATAACCGCTCACTGTAATCCTAGTAATTGTAGGGCTCGAAGCTTTTATTTTAAAGAAATAGGACACTAGGGCGGGGGCGGGCGGGCGGCGGAGGCGGCGCGGCTGGGCCGCGGTGCCTCAAGAGCGCCTTTTGGGGCGCCCAACTTGGTACCCCAGAGCCCTGAACATTCCCGCCATCGAAGTGTTTTCGGGATCCGGAGCCCGGGCGTTAGTTGGGGGTCCCGGGCTTCGCTGGATCCTCCAAACTCGCACCGTTTCGGGAGAAGGGATGGCGCTCACCGGGAGGCGCCCCCAGACGCTCGGGCGGGCCGCGTGCGGCCTCCGGCCTTTTCCCACCTGCTCGCCGGCCCGGGCGGGCGGGCAAGGCCGGAGCAGGGCCTCTTAGGCTCGGACGGGGGTCAGCGGGCCTCAGGCCGCCGTGACGGATGCTGGAATCTAGGCCGTTCCGTACAGAAGGCTAGAAATTTCGAACCGTGGGCTGCCTTCCTGCACAGAGAATGTGCCAGACTCTGGGCAGGCCAGGCGGACACTCGAGCTAGGAGTGTCCTAGCTCGAGCCTATTCGGTGTCCTGCAGCCAGCTTTGGCGGCTGGCAAGAGCACTAGGATGCAGCGATTCTTGGCTCACGCCGTCACTTAAGCCCAGGTTTCCTCCGCGAGCGCGGAATTGCACCTTTGGCCGAGGCCGGCCGAGGCCAGCCGAGGCCAGCGATGGCGAAGCTTCCGCGGCCGCCCGCTGCCTCTGCCGCCGGCCGCTCGCTGGCAGAGCCGGACGGAGCTGGACCGCTGGGGCCTGGGGCCGCAGCCCCCGCGGCTGGCTGCCCGCAGCTTCTGGCGCCCCAGAAGATGACCATCTGTCATTCAATTAAGGTTTCAGGGCAGCTGATGGGGGAGCCAGGGTCAGCGACCCCAGGACAAAACGGCCTGCTGCCTCGGATAGGAGAAGTTCAAATGTTAAATGCAGAACATTGTGCCCTCTCCCAGTTCCGGCCCCCACCCGGCCGCAAGTCCGGCCGGTGGACAGCAGTGGGGTGAAGGGCAGCGGTCATTAGCACTTAGATTTCAGCTCTGGGCCGGGCTCCTTCTGTTGGGTCATTTTGACCAGAGAACCTTTAACCCTTTCACGCCAGCCTGCCCTCTAGGGAAGGCCATCTTGTCTGATGAAGGAAAGAAAGGGAGATCAGATGCACCCGTAAAAAAAGAGAGGTTAAATGCTCTTTCTGGTCTTTTCTCCATAGAAGAAGAAAGCTGACGAGATAGAAGAACAGTTTATTATGCCAAAAGCAAACTGAAAAAGTCTACATAAGCTTTTATTTTTTAATTTTTAGTTTTTGGGAAAAGCATATTCATTACAGATGATGGCAGGACTACTGGGTCAGTGTGGGAAAATGGGTTTGTAAAATTGTCCAGATTTTCCTCCCATAATTGTGTTTACCCATATCATTGTGAGTGGAGATCTGCAACCAGCCACAGACAACTCCTTTTAAAGTCATTGCTGATGAAGTGTCAGTTGCAGCCAGCCTCATCTAAGGTAGAGAGATTGCAAATGGCCTTTCCCATTATAAAATGATGTAAAGTTTTTTTTTTTTTTTGTTTGGAAAACCAGTGGAATTCATAAGGTGTATTCATTAAACATCTACAGACTGGGCACTTCGGTGTTAATCTTCTGAATTTTCTACACTCGATAGAGGGAAAAGTTGCCAACTACAAAGCAATTTTTAGTGGAAGAAACAAACTATTCCTCTCAATTATTAACCGGGAAGCGCAGGAACAACTTTATTAGTAAGACATCATTTCAAAGACTTGGAAAACCTCGTCCTTCAGCAGGCTAGTTAGTAACAGAGGAAGGACTTCTAGCATAACCCCAGTTCTTAGCATTAAACCTAGCCCAAAACCCCCTTTTGGGAAGTAATTACCAAAGAAATTAATGAATCAATCAGACATCCAGCATTGCAGCACCTTAGCAAATTTTTCCTTGGATAACAATGAATAATGCATGGTCCTCCAGTATATTGACTGTGGTAAATGGTCTTTAAGGTAAGGTGCGGCAACAAGTACCTTTAAATAAATTCAAAATAAAAAAGTTTACCACAATCATAATAAATTGTTCAGTCATCTTTCTATTGACTCATGCAGCATCTTTCTTCAGGGGCATTTGGAGTTATTTTTTTCCCCTTGCAAACAGACCAGAACAAATTGATGAATTGAGCTTTCACTATGCTAATTTAGACATTATAAATATTTAATTAACATCCCTAATAGCCAGTCATAGAGGGCCCCTTCTCTACTTTACACTGTTCTTAATCTAAAGTAAATGCTTTTCCCATTAATAGCCTGATGCCATATTAGCAGCTTCCTCTGTAAAAGGACCCCATTTAGTCCAAAAGGAGGGGGGGCATTGAGTAGTCTGCATTAGGTAGAGGTTTATTCTTGTTTGTAAAAGATCCTGGTAACAGCTTCTTTGGATTCTACCTTCCCTAGTTCTTGCTTAAGAGGCACTATTCTGAGAATAGGGGTGACCTCTCATTTTTATTGTTCTAGAGAAGGCAATCTTTGACTACTGTGGTAATGGAAGCTAACTTTTGGATTAGAGTAAACTTGTATTTATTTTCATAAGACTTACATTCAAAAGTGGATCATAGATAATGGATGACAGGTTTTCAGCCATGGTATGTACTAGTCTTTTTAGCAGGGAGGTGCAGTTAGAAGAACTCTGAGCCAAAAGTCTAAAGACTGAAGTTCAAATCTGGTGGCGCTCACTTGTAGTGAGAATCTATAGCAAGAGATTTAATCTCTCTCAGCCTCAGATTTCTCTGGAGATAATGTCTATGCCACAGGGTTAATACAAGAGTAAAGAGGAAAAGATATGTGAAACTGCCTGGTTTCAAATAAACATTTTAATTAATACTGGGCTAATTCCTAAACAATTGCCAAAATATCCATCAATTCTTCCCTCTCCTTATATTTATTTTTGTATTCTTTAAAATACCCTACTATTACCTCACATTATATTTGCAAATGTTTATCTTACCAATTCTTGGATCTAGTTTCCTTAATCTGAAGTTGGGAGAAACTGGGAGACCTAAACCCTGATCTTAGAGCAGTGTAAGAACAGATAATGGAATTTAGACTTTCAAAAGCTCTGAGTCATAAACTCTGATCACCGAAATGTCCTTATACAACAGCCCTTGTGTGGTTTAGAAAGATTCCAGAAGCAGCATTATATTTCCCCAGGGCCAGGAATCAGGCCAGAACTGAGAGTTCAAGAAATTAGAAACTCTCCAGACTGATCTAACCCTGGGACTAGAATCTGTAGATGCTGAACATTAGAGTAAACAGCTGAAGAAAGGGAAGAAGTATCAGAAAATTAAACTTAAAATTCAGACCACCTTATGCTGAGAATATTTCTCCAAGAATTTGTGGAACAAAAACAAATTGAGTTGTTGGATACTACTAGTTACAGAGACAATAGAAACCCCAAGTTATTAGTCTTGTTTGCCAATGCAAAATAAATACTTAATGTAATATAGGCTTTAATATTGTCAAGATAAATATTTATCTAGACATCATGAAATTATCTCATTTTATTTTTTGATGCAATCCAATTTTTCCATTTTATTTTTAGTTAGCAATAGAAAAAACCCAGATGAGAAGATCAATGATATAGGGACAAGAGATTGGTTGGTATGAATAGGAAAGAAGCAGGGGTAATAAGGGCTATATATGGACAAACAGCAGAGGAATGTCATTGAATAACCCTATTTATTCCTTGCTCTGCTGTCCTATCTTATTGTCTCTATCCCATAGCAATCTATTAAGTAGAAAGGGTGCATTTTTTTGTAGTCTCCTCAACTCTTTTTTTGTAGTTGCCTCAACATTTTGTTACTGGGAATGTTTCTGACCAGTGACTCCCAGAATGTTATAGCATGAGAACACCTTTCTTTCTAAGGAAATTCTTGGGGTGAACTTAGATAACTTTTACTGTCTCCTCCTTTAATCATCTGAATGAAGGCAGTGGGCCTCATGTAGTTAAACTATGGGAAATTACTCCTTATGAACAGGATGAGAAAAGGTGTGGGACTTGAAAAGTTTCCTGTTTGCTTAGACTGTCAGATACTCTTCTGGGCACAGGGATTAAAAGAAAATATTAAATGGCCTAAATCTGAAGGAACTGAGATATATTGAGATGCTACTTCAGAGAGCTGAAGAAAGCTATGAGAGTTGAGAGGATGGGGTCGCTGCCTAGGCAGGGAGTTTGTCACTGAAGGCTTTATCCAAGAAAGAAACTCAACCTCAGGAAAGATGGAGTTGCACATGTCAAGATGAGGATGAAGGAAGGTCACAGAGGCAAAAAGAATGAGTATATGTGCAAAGGCATAGTGTCTGAGTGCTCCATATAGCAGGTATGAAGGTGTACAGCTCAAGAAAAAGTCAACTTGGATGTGTGAAGAGCCTTGGTGACAAATTTGGTTTGGATTTTTATCAGTCACTCAACAGGGAATCAGTGGTTATTTTAAAGGCAGGCAAGTGAGCTGACCAGATTTTATCAGACGAATAACCTCCCGTAGAATGAACATGTTGGGTACAAGAAAGCCTTTAAGAAAACAGCAAGCCAAACCAAAGCTGGCATCCATGCTACTGGTATATAAATATATAAAGTTGTAACTTATGAAATGATTTTCTGAATCTCCACTTTTTAATTTCAGCACAAAGACATCATGATATCCAACTTATCAGAGGACCAGAATGATATTTTTCTGTATACTTTTACTTCTGGCTATTTCCCCTTCTTTATGTAAGCATCTCATAGATTTGCCCTGGAATCTTCTTCCCTCTTAAACATGGTTTGCATAATTTGGGTGGCCAGTCATTGTCCCTGGACTTATCTTCAGTGATAGCATGAGATGGATGTTTGAATGAAATGCAATACAACACCAAAGTCCTGATGAATGAAGTGGATCTTAACCATCTTCTTGGACTTGTCTCAAAACCTGCACTACCATTTTCTATAAGTACTCCACATATTAAACTTCTTAAAGTTCATCTTTGCACATCTCTCTATTCTTACCCCTTTCTCCCTTTTTTCCTCAGCAAGGAAACTCCTATGTTACTGAATGTAGCAATGTGCCCAGATATGCAACTGTATCTCTCAACAATTCTTTCAGAAAAGGGTAGTGGTCCATGAGATGAAAGCAGGCATCTTATGGTGAAACTTTAGAGAAACTACTTTATTTTTTCATTTCTTTAACAAAATTATGTTTATTTCATTAACTTTAATTTAGAAAACTGGATAAGTTTTAGGGGGCATGAGTTCATGTTTCTTCAAATGTATGGTCTCTTACTGCAGCCATAATCAAAACACCAAAAATTTTCCATCGTGGTCTATTGAACTCCTTCCCCATTTTTGATTCCATTTTCACTCCCAGGAAAACACTTTAAAAGAGGCCGAATGAAAAAGATGTGTGACCTTTGTTCCTTGCCCCTTTCTTTTTCCTCAAGCCTGTATAAACAACTTGGAGTTGCAGTGATCATTTTGAAACTGAGGCAATTTTGAATATAAAAACTGCATGTTACTGTCTCCAGGAGACGAATCTGAACTCTCAAGATAAACACAGGCTCAAAATAGGTAGTTAAAGAGTTAAAAAATAATCCTACAAAAAAGTGAGACCAAAAAAGGGTAAGGACAGTCATACTTTGATAAAATAGACTTCTAGCTCAGGGGTAACAAGAGACAGAGTTGGACATTATATAATGATTAAAGGATCAATAAAACATCATCATTATATATGTATCAAACAAAGGATCACCAAAAATATGTAAAACAGCTCTTATCAAATCTGAAAACAGACATTGGCAGCAACACAATAGTAGTAGTGGACTGTAACACCCTGCTTTCAGTGATGGACATATAAACAAAAAAGAAAATCAATAGGAAAACAGCAGCCTTAAATAAGGAACTAGACCATATGTTTTCAACAGGCATTTTTAGGTCACTGTATGTTCCAGAAGCTGAGCACTCTTCTCAAGTATATGGAACTCTCTTCAGGATAGACTATATATTGGGTCACAATACAAATCTCAATAAATTTGTCAAGATTGAAATCATATTAAGTATCTTCTCTGATCATAGTGGTATAAAACTAGAAATCAACCACAAAAATAAAGCAGGAAATCTTTATTATGTACGGAGTTCCAATGCTACTAAATGACTACTGGGTTAATGAGGAAATCAAAGAAAAAAATTAAAAAATGCCTAGAGACAAACAAAAATGAAAACACAACCATCAGTTCCTTTGGCACAAAATAAATGCAATACTTAGAGGGAAGTATTTAACTGTACAGACCCATATAAAGAAACATGTAAGAGCTAAATGAAATAATCTTACTTCTCACCTTAAGGAAATAGAAAAAAAAAAAGAAAAAAATCAAAATCCAGTGGGAAAAAAACAAGTAATAGAAATTAGAGCATGAACAAACAAAGTAGAAATAAGACAGCCTAAAAGATTAATGAAACCAAAAGCTGGTTCTTTGAAAATATAGAAAAACCTCTATAAATAGAATCAGAAATCAAAGAGAGTATGTTACAACAAATATCTGAGAAATACAGAGGATCATAAGAGATTTTTATAATGAATATTTAGATGCCAGTAAGTTGAGTTACATGAACTTGGGAATACACAATCATCACTTACTGGTGAAAAACTGAACATTTTCCCTCTGAGACAAGCATATTTACTTTAACCAGTACTATTAAATATAGTATTAGAAGTTCTAATTTGAGAAATTAAGTAAGACAAAGGAATGCAATGAATCTAAATGAAGAAAGAAAAGTAAAATGATCACTCTTTGTAGATGGGTGATATATGTAGAAATTCCTGAAGTCTTCATTAAAAAGCTAATTGAGACAATAAATCTATCTGCACAGAAGCGTGGCAGGTTTCAAAATTAATTTACAAAAATCAGTTGTATTAATTTACAAAAATCAGTTGTATTTTTATATGAGCTACTGTGAAAGAAAGCAGAAGAACTAACCTACTTATAATACTACTTATAATACTATTAGAATACCTAGTAGTAAGCCTAACAAAGGATGTGAAGGGCCTGCATAAAGGAAACTGTAAGGCATCGTTAAAAGAAATTGAAGATGCAAAGAAATGGGAAGATATTCCTTGCTCTTGAATTGGAGGAAATGGCATTGTTAAAATAGTCATATTCCCGAAAGCATAGTACAATCCCTATTAAAGTTCAATGGCATTCTTCAAATAAAGAAAAAACTGCTGATATACGTGTGGATGAACAGATGACTCCAAATTGCCAAAACAAAAAAGAAAACAAAACAAACAAGAAAACAAAACAAAAAAGAAAGGTGAACTAGCAATCCCAGACCTCAAACCATACTACAAAATTATAGTTATCAAAACAGCGTGGTACTGGACTAAAAAAAAGGCACATATGCCAACAGACTTGAAAGGCCAGAAATAAGCCAGTATTTATATGAACAGTAAATCTACAACAAATGAGCCAAGTATATATACTGGAAAAAGGAAAATATCTGCAACAAGCAGTGTTGAGAAAACTGGACAGTCACGTGCAAAAGAATGAAACTAGACACTACCAAATTCAAAAGCTGATGCGAAATTATTAAATTGGATCTATGACCCAAAACTCTAAAATGTATACAAAAAACATAGGCACACACTGCACATTGACTTCAGTGATTTTTTTTTTTTTGGTGACTTTTTGTTCAATGACAGAAGAAACAGAAGAGAATATAAACAAATGGGAATACTTCAAATTCAAAAAATTCTGCACAGTGAAAAAACATCATTAAAACAAAAAAACAAAAAGAATGTTCAACTGAATGGGAGAAAATTTTTGTATATTATACATCTAAACAAAGGTCTGATATCTAAAATTTACAGAGAATTCATATAACTCATAAAAAGAAAAATGGGCAAAGAAGCTAAATAGGCACTTGTCTAAAGAAGACACACAAATAAACAATAGACACATGAAGAAAATGCTTATTATCACTTATTAGGGAAATGCAAATCAAACCACAGTGAGATATCATACCCACATGAATGACCCATATCAAAAAGACCAAAAACAAGTGTTGGGTAGTGTAGAGAAAAAGTAACTTTTGTACATTGTTGGTGGGAATGTAGGTTAACCCAGCCTTTACAGAAAACAGTAAACAGGCTTCTAAAATCTTAAAAATGGAGAAATCATATGATCCAGCATTCTTCTAAGTAGCTACCTGAAGAATGTAAAAACGCTAATATTAAGGGATATATTCATGCTAATGTTCATTGCAGCACTATTTGCAATAGCTAAGATTTGGAAACAACCTAGAACAAGATGAGTGGATTAAAAAGATGTGGGAATAAACACAGTGGAATACTACTCAGCTAAAAAAATATACTCCTGCCTCTTTGGGACAACATAGGTGCAACTGGAGAATAATACTAAGAAAGTAAGTAAGGTATGATTTCACATATATATGGAAGACAGAGAAACAAAACAGGACAGATAGAACCAAGCTAGTAATAAACCCCAGAAATGTGACTGTAGAATTGAGGCTACTGGGGAAGAAGATGAAGGCTGGAGAGCAAGATATGGAGGAGACCCAGTGAACTATGGTGGATGACTATGGGTACCTTGGTAATGGATATGGTTTGGTTGCATACATCTGAAGAGGTGTGATTCAATATCTCTGAGTCATTTACAGAGTTATAAACCAATGGTACTTCAGTTAAAAAAAAAAGCCTATGTGTTAAAGAGGGTGCAGCAAAAAGAAAGAAGGAACCTGGTTTCTGATAACCATGGAGCCATCATTTCAGTCCCTAACGGTATATTTCTAAATATTTTCATGACAAAGAACTAGGTTTTTAGAAAATCATATTTAAGTAAAGGTTAGTTCAGATGTGTTACCAGCAGCTGAATGCATTTTTAAGTGACAACAACCTCTATAGACTTTGAAAGTAGATTTTAAAATCTGACAATCTTGGCAGATTTGACATTATTAATCATTCTATCTAAAGAATATTATGTTTCCTTATTTCCTTCATGTTGACAGTTTGTAACTTATCATGATATATTGGTTATTTTCTTTTTTGTCTTATTGCATGCAGGCACATTTGATTTCTTATTCTAACATTATTTTATATCTTCCCCTTCATATGTCCTCTTTTACTTATCTCTATTTCTCATGTGAAGTGGCTTTGGATTTTCTTGTATTTCTTAAATCAAGCTTATTCATTATTAATACTTGCAAGCTTCCAGTTACTCATTAGGTTTTAAATAAAATCATGTCTGAGCATTTGCATTTTGAAATATATATTTTTAACCATTCAATCATTTTATTTTTATTTCTTCTTTATATCATGGTAACAATCTTATATAATATGTGTGTAAATAGACTACACTATTAATGAATTTTACTTTAGGATATTGAAAGAGACATTAACAAAATATCTGCTAATAAAAGGGATATTGGGTCTGATTGGTTTGAAGAACAATTTCTAGACTCAGGCTACACAAAATGTCTACTTACCCAGGCTGACACAGGCTGCTTCCTGAGGCAGGTCTGCATCCAGGTAGGGCTTAAAGTGATACAGATTGTTAGGCATCTGCTGAAAAGAATGAAACATTGCTGAGTGGAGAGGGTGCCCCAAATGACCTTGTCTACAAGGCATGCAATTAAGGGTTTATCTTGTGTTTGGGTCTGATTTATCTATTCCTGTCTCCTTTCGAACTTATAGCATTATTAATTATATTTTTTTTTCTGTTGTGCTAGGAACTCCTCCATTCAAATTTATTGATAGCAATAGCAAAATCTCCAAATTTGCAGAAATCTGTGTTCGTGCTCCTTTCTGTCATTACTTTCATTTCAGCACTTAGCTTCAACCTCTGAATTTTGTTGTTATTATGGATCATGGTGACCAGTTTCAGGTTACAAAAAGCAATGTCTTGTGACTTGATCTAAACCTCCTGAAACTAAATATCGAATGCATGAAAAAGTTGAATTTATTCAATATAGTACATGTCCCTTCTATTTTGTGCTTTAGAAATTCAAAACTCATAGTCAACTGAGAACATTGTGTTTAGAAACAGAATGAAAGCTGTGTAAATCATATAAGAAGATAGAGGATAGTAGGCAATTTGAAAGAGGAATAAAATAGAAATAATACTTTAAGTAAAAAATCAAAGTAAATGATGTGTTTTAAATTTATGTTATAAAATTCTTTGTTTTCAGTAGACACAAAAATAAAATGTTAGCAACCTCTGTGCATTATGAACAGGACTCTTACAAATTCTAAATTCTTAGGAGAATGGGGATGAAAAGGAGGCTTAGGAGGTGCGGTTACAAAACAGAATAGCTCTATTCATACAATATTTTGGATTTGAATTAGTTTCAGTGAAGAATTTATCTCTGAAATCAAAGAAAGGCATGATTTGGTACTCTTTTAATTGGTCTCAAGTAGGTATTAAGTAATCAGTTTCTTCAGCACATCTGAATAATTTAGCTTTCAGCATTCCTAGGAGAATCTGTGATTATGAACATATGAGTAAATCTGATAAAAATTATCTTTCTAAAATTAATTTTAATATTCAAATAAAAATGAAGTAAAATTTGACTCATACTGATAAAAATATTCCTCTTGATTTTCTTAGTTTTTTGCTTGATTTTGAAATGTCAAAGATCCCTAACTTGACTTTTTGACATTAGAAAATTAATGATAGTTCATTATCAATTTGGGTGGTTTATGTATTTCAAGACCTTCTTTTGCCATAATGACAATACAAATGCAATCTTGCTCTTTCAAGATAATGTGAATTGGAATAATATTACAATTTTCAGAGTTGGAGAATGATGTAGACTTTTACAGCATGTTTCTTTAAATTTGACTGTGAGGAATGTAACATTATAGTTCTTAAGAATTTTTGTGATATAAGGCATGAATTTGATGTTGACATAATATTACTTTCAAGAATGAAGTATAGTTTAAATTTCCATTAACAATTAATTTACATTTAAGTTGAGGAAGAAGTGGCCATATCTCATATTATAATCTATATACTTCAGTTTTATACTACCAGAAGAATAATGGTAAGTCTTTAGTTGTTTCAAATGTTATTTAAGAGACACAAATAGGAAATACAAATGTTAGATTTGAAAAAAAATCAGAGATGGAAGTATTTGGATAATAATTAATTTTGGTTAGTGATATAGATGGTATGCCACCTTCTCTCTGCTGAATTCAACAAAATTGAAATATATTTGCTAAAGTCAATAAATGTTCTGGTTTAGATGGATTAACATCATTGAGGGCTACTTGGCATAAGACAAGATTGGAGACCTGGGCAAGGACAGGATTCCATAGGGCTTTATAAGTAATGATAGAACTATCTGTCATATTCCAATTGTGATGGGAAGTCATTGAAAATATTTTATTTTTAAAGCATTTTATTGTTGTTATTTATTTTTTTATAATGAAAAGATTTTAATAGAGTGGTATGACATAATTTGTATTTTAAAAGGTTTCTCTTATTTTTCTGCAGGGAAATAATAAGAGAGGTACAAGATTGAAAGCTCGGACCATTTAGGGGATAATTGCAATTCAGTTGAGAGGTGGTAGTTTGAACTAAAATGATGGTTATGAAGAGAGAAAAATGGAACTTTTGAGTGGCAATCTTGCTCCAACTCTCCCAAAACATTGAAGAATGGGAGCATTTTCAAACTTGTTTTATGAGGTCAATATTACTTTAATACCAAAACTAGACAAAGAAGCTAGAGGGAAAAAGAAACTATAGGCCAATATTCCTGAAGAGTGCAAATGTAGAAATCAACAAAATACAATCCAAATTCAACATCATATTAAAAGAATCTTATGCTATGACTAAGTAGTATTTATCCCCAGCATAGAAGGATTATTCAGCATCCATTAATTAATGTGATGCACAGCTTAACAACAACAGAAGGATAAAATCTTCATGATCATCTCAATAAACGCAGAAAAATTCTTTAGTAGTATTTAACAGTCTTTATGATAAAGACTGATAACAAACTAGAAGTAAAGGAAATTACCTCATTGGAATAAAGGTCATATATGAAGGGTCTATTGCCAACACATACCCAGTGGTTAAAACCTGAAAGTTTTCCTACTAAGATCAGGTATAAGACAAGAATTCCCATGCTCACTAGTTACCCACAATACCTGAAACTTTAAAATTCCTATAGGAAACTATAGGGGGAACTTTCATGACACTGGTCTTTGCAATGATTGCAGGGATATGACACTAAAAGCACAGGCAACAAAAGCAAAGGTACACAAGTGGGACAACACCTAACAAAAATGATTCTGTACAGAAAAAAAAAAAAACAACCTACAATCAGTAAGTGGAGTGAAAACTGAATCCATGGAATGGGAGAAGGCTCTGTAAATCATGTATCTGATAAGAGTTAATTTTCAAAAATTAAAAGGAACTGCTACAACTTGATAATAAAATAACTAAAAACGGGCCAAAGATTTGAAAAGATAATGCTCCAGATAGTACATGTAAATGGTCAACAAATGTACGTAAAGATGCTCAACATTACTAATCATTAGAGAATTGCAAATCAAAACCACAATGAGTTGCCACCTCATACTATTAAGATGAAATTTAATTGAAAAAAAAATACAGCAACTGCTGGTGAGGTTATTGTGAAGTTGGAGCCTTTGTACACTGTTGTTGGAAATGCAAAATGATATAGTCACCATGGAAAAGAAGAAGGACTTTCCTCAAAAAGTTAAAATAGAGCTACCATAAGATCCTGTTTCTGAAAACAGTAGGAGGATACTCATTAGGAGAAATTGCTGCTGGGGCATAGCATGGATTTATTATTTACTCTGTGACTCTGAAGGAGGAAATACTGATGCAGATTCACAAAGGAATAGTCACCCAAAGTCACTGGTTATTAGTTAAAGACATTACGTAAGTCAATGTAGACTAATTGCTATAACAAACTAATCCTAAGAATGTTAATGACTTACTCTGATAAGTGTTTATTACTCAAGAAAATCTAGTATGATATTTATGATTGCTAGATAAATTTCACTATGTTCACTCAGGAATTCAGGTCTCTTCCACCTAGGTGTCTTCTGATTGAGCTTCTGATTGATTTGCCTGCGCCATAAACTATTGTCTTTGATTTATTCACTGAGCATAATACCCTCAAAGTAAAGAAATTCATGCTTGAACAAATGGCAGAGTTCCATTTTTTATGAGCATATAATATTCCATCACACACTCCATCTTACTTAAACATTCATCTGTTAATAAACAGGGTGTTTTCATATCCTAGTTGTAATGAATAATGTTGCAAAAAACAGATGATTGCAGGTATCCCTTGTTTTCGTTTTGTTTGGATATATACCCAGAAGCAGAATTGTTGAATCATATGGTAGACCTATTTTTATTTTTTTTAGGAACCACCATGATGTTTTCCATAGTGACTACAGTGTACTGGAATCCTTTTTTGTCCACATCCTTCCTAGCACTTGATACCTCTGGTGTTTTTGATGATAGGCCTTCCAGTAGGAGCGAGTTGATAGTTCACTGTGGTTTTGATTTGCATTTCCCTGATGATTCATGATGATTAAACATCTTTTCATATTCTATGAATATTTGTTGGACATTTGTTATGCTTTTTAAAAAATGTCTGCATAGAATTATTATTAATTATTATTTTGATTATTAAAATGTGTGATTTCTTTTTTGATTTGAATATTAAACCTTTACTAAATATATAATTCACAAGTATTTTCTTCCATTCTGTAGTTCTCATGCTGTTGATGATTTCAGAATATGGTATTTCTATTTATTTAAATCTCCTTTGATTTTTTTATCAGAATTTTATAATTTTTGTTAGATCCTATACAGTTTAAAAATTTTACCTAATATATCATCTCCTTCAGGATGATTATAAATGGTAGTATGTTTCAAATTTCACTTTCCACATGTTCATTGTGAGAATACAGACATGATTGATTTTCATGTGTTGACCTTCAATCCTGTGACCTGGCTTGACAAATTTATTAGTTTCAGGAGGTTTTATTATTAATTTTTTAAAATGTATAGTCCTTGAAACTTTCCACCTAGAAATTCATGTCATCTGCAAGTAGAAACAGTTTTAGTCCTCCCTTTGTAATATGCTTGTCTTTTACCTTACTGTACTGCTGAATATGTGGTGAGAGTGGCTATCTTTGCTTTGTTCCTGATCTTAGAAAGACTCAGTCTTTCACCAGGTGGAGTGATAGTTGCTATAAATAGATTTTTTGTCGATGCCCTTTATCAAGTTGAGGTAAAAGATGTGTATGCTAAATATTATAACTATTTAAGTTAATATATTGTCAGTTTGAACTGAAAATTAAAATTGGTTGCTCTAGTTCATATTCCTACTGGTCATGCTTAAAATGTTTCCATATATATTTTTTATGGTAGCACTATATATTAAACTTAATGGTTTTTATCAGTCTAATATGTAAAAATAGTATCTCATTATTAGTCTTTTTACATTTTATGTAAATACCTTTATTTTATTTGTGACTTTTGAAATTTATAGTATTTCTAAAAATGGTTTCTCAGTCCAACTTTATCATTTTTTACATGTTATCAGATCTTAAGATTTAATTTCTTTTTAGAACTTTGTCAATATCTCCTCAATTGGTCTCCCTAGACACACAGTGTCTTTGACAAAATTCACTTTCCATTGATAAGTCTTTATCGTATTCTGTCAGTATAAAAACAATTGGAGTCTTTTAATTTCCATCATGAAGAAATTACTCTTATAAAAATGTCTAAGGTGAATGTAGATAATCACTCAGAAAAATATATTACAAGCTGCTGCTCTTAGGGTGAGATAATAGATTTTGAGTAAAAAAACCTGGGTTCAAGTATTATACTTATTTCCGGAGTTGTGTGGTTTTAGAAAAGTTGCTTAATTTTCCTAGACCTCACTTTTTCCCTTTGTTAAATGAGGGAGCTGTACCAAATAATTTTCAGGTTTCCATTTCCTTCTATACATCTTTGATTCTATACAGATGTGTACTATTAAGCTTATCACTATTAAGCCTATTGCAGTTACAGGTGTTGCTAAAATATGAGCATACTTACCTTTCTCAAACATGGTATTTAACTTGCTGAAATGAAAAAGTTGCATATATTTTTTTAAACACTGTTGCACACATTTTCCTGTTCAAAACGCCATTATATTTTTACCATTTTATTATCTATTGTTGCAGAATTTGACAACTCAATACAAAAGTAGTAACACCCACAATTCAACCTTTTAATTAAGCCCAATCATCTCATTTTCACTTCACCTCTTGGACGTGAACCGGAATCACTTATTTGATACCTGTGGCTTGATATTTAGATTGATGAATTAACTCTGAAAAAATACATTTCCATTGTAACCTGAAGAAAATGTGGATTTCAATCATTGATAGACTTTAAAAAATGCATAAACCACAGTAAGATGCAAGCAAGTTATACTGGCTTTATTTGCTTATATTATCTACTGCATGGTGATTATTAGCAGAGAATTTTATGGAACATATGGAGGTGGGGAACTTAAGTGGGCATAAAGATTTGAGATTGAAAAATGTTTACTTATGGGAATAATGGCTCACAACTCAGTGTCTTTAAATCCCCTGAGTTTTTGTTTCTCATGTCATTCTTATAAGAACAAGCATACACATGACACATTGTGAAGCCTGGCCAATAAACACAATGACCAGTAACAAAAAAATCAGTTCAGAATAGCTCGAATCTTTTACTTGTGCTTCTCAAAAAAGTGGTAGTTTCCCATATACAATCCACTGACACACTTGTTAAAATCTTCTTTCTTTTTCACCCTCTTCTTTCACAGTCCCAGATGCTTTAGGGCTTTTTGCTTTGTAATTTACCTCAAATTTCCTTCTGAGTCCAACTTGGTGCTTTCTTCTCTCTTACCTCATTTCTCAAATCTTTATTGTGGAGAGCAATCATTTCTGTTTTGGAATCAAGGTGAGGAAAACTTTGGTTTGAAAATATAGTATTTTCTCTGGCAGCATGGAGTTACAGAAAAGTCTGTGAGTACTCTTACAATTGTAGATGCATTATATTAATGGCAAAGTACAACCTAGATGTTCAGTAAATATTTGTTGAGAATGATTTCTAATAATTCTCATATTCCAGAAATTGCTATACTTAGTTGAAAAGAAAATCTAAGAATATTATACAACATCAGCCTTATTTTGTCATCAAGTTGGATGGACATAGATCTTAAACTCACTCAACGGTAGCCATCTTGACCGGTACAGTAGAAGAGTTTTCTTTTAGATGCAGAATTTTACTTCAAGAGATAAAATATAGAAGAGGATTAAGTAGTGGTTATATGGAGATTATATTTCTTTTATTAAAAGTAGTTAGATTTTACCTCAGAATTAAATACTTGGGCATTTATCTACAAAGTATATACAAGATATATGGGAGGAAAACTACAACACTGTTGCACTAAATCAAAGGAAAACTAAGTAAACAGAGAGCTACTCTATGTTCATGGATAGAAGCACTCAATACTGTGAAGATGTCATTTGTCTTTGAATTGATTTATAGATTCACAGAATTTCTGATTAAAATGTCATCAAGTTATGTTGTGGATAATTACCAGCTAATCTGTATAAATGGAGAGGAAAAGGACTCAGAATACTCAACACAACATTGAAGAAGATATATAAAGGTAGAAGACTAAAACTACCTGATTTCAAGACTTACTGTAAAAACAAGGTTATATTGCTGAAAGAATAACAAATTAATCAGTGGAACAGAATATACATATTCTTAAATAGTCTAGAAATGGAATAGTCTAGAAATAGAACCCAATAAATTTAGAAAACACTTGACAAGGAGCAAAATAAATGCAATGAAGCAAAAATAGTCTTTTCAACAAAAGGCACTGAAATAACTTGGACAGTCACATACAAAAAATGGAAACTGAAAAAAGACTTCATTTTCTTCACAAAATTAACTCAAAATATCACATATCCCTTTGAAATAAAAGTAAAAAAAAGTATGTGTCTGAGAAAAAAAACATTTAAAAGAAAAACAAAAAAACCTGAAAAAGAAGATATCATAGACCTAGTTGTGAACACAGTAGAAAACTAGAAGACAACAAAGAGGAAAATCGATATGACTTTGGGCATAAAGATGTCTTTTTAGATATGACACTGAAGGCACAATCCTTGACAGAAGTAATTAATGAGCTAGACATCATTAACAAATAAGAAATTTTGCTCTGTGAAACACTATGTCAAAAGAAAAAAGATACAATACAGATTGGGAAGCAATATGTGCAAAAGGCACATTTGATGAAAGACAGGCAAAATATATTAGAGAACTCTTATAATGAAAGAATGAGAGAACATGAAAACAGATTCAAAATGAGTTAAAACTTTACCAAAGAAGATGTATAATGACAAATGACTATGTGAAAGTATAGTCCACATCATATGTCATCGGAGAAGCTCAATTTAAATGATGAGATACCATCAATAACTTTTAAAATGGTCAAAATGTGGAACACTGGTAGCACCAAATGTCAGAGAGTGTGAGACACAACAGGAACTCTCATTCATTTCTCATGGGGGGATGCAAAGTAGTGCAGCCACTTTGGAAGACAGTTTGACTGTGTCTTACTAAACTAATCCTATTGTAAGCATACAATCCAGCAGTATTCTCCTTGGGATTTATTCAAAGGAACTAAAAATTTTTGTTTACACTACCCTGCACATGGTTGTTTAAAAAATATTTCTTCATAATGACTAAAACTTGGAAGTAACCAAGATGACCTTCACCAGGTGGATGAGTAAAGCTTGGTGCATTCAGACAATGGAGTAATATTCATTGCTTAAAAAATGAGCTATCAAACCATGAGAAAGTATGGAGGGAACTTAAAAACATATTACCAAGTGAAAGAAGTTAATCAAAAAGGGCTGTAGGTGACCTATCCAACTATATGACATTTTGGAAAATGTAAAACTGTGGAGAGTGGAAAGACCAGGGGATAGGGGCCAGGGAGGGATGAGTAGGTAAGAGCATATAGGTGGTTTTTCAGGGCAGTGAAAATACTCTGCACGTTACTATAATGATGGCTACATGTCATATTTATCGAAACCCAGAGATTATATACCACCAAGAGTGAACCACAATGTAAGCTATTTACTTGGAATGATAATAATGCATCAATACAGATTCCTGAGTTGTAATGTACATTCATTCTGCTGGGGGATGTTGCTATTGGGACACTGTGACTGTGGAAGCAGGAAGTATATAGAAAATTTCTATGTCTTTTCTCAGTTTTTCTGTGAGCCTAAAACTGTTCTAAAAATTAGACTTAACAATAATAGAAGTCACAGCAGTAATGTTATTTTTTTGGTAATAGTCCACAATATTAGACACCCATCTGTTTATCTCTGTGTTAGGGTAATCAATTCTTCCCCTGTTTGCCTGGGACTGTCTTAGTTTTATCAAAGAAAGTCCTGCATCCCTTAATCATCAGGAAATTGGGATGATTGGTCATATTGCTTTGTGTATAGGAGTGTGCATAAACATAAACATGATACCTGTTCTAAGAGTCTTTGTAAAAGCAGCAGTTGAGCATCTGCTTTATTTTTAAACTGAATGCTATCACTGATCTATAATATAAATATAAATATAGACTTGTATTTTTATGATATTTAATAGGTAATTTTATCCCACATGTTTTCAGCATCTTATATCATCAAATGATTCAAAACCCCGGGAAACTTATTGGAGTTTCTAATAGCTTTATGATTTTGCCTTTCCAAATCTATTGAATTAAAAGTTGTCATATTTTAATGTCTTTTCAGCCAAAGTTCAGTTGCAAAGAAACCCTTCCTTTGTAATCCCATTTACTTCTCACAAATCTTTACAGTAGATGCAGCAGAGTTTTCTTGTCTAGCATTGCTTTTTCTTTTCATCTTCCTCCCTAAATATTCTCTCTTCCTTCTATGACCACCCTCTCACTTAGTCATCTATTGCTATTTTGAACACTCATACTCTTCAAGAACCCTTCATAATAATTGGTATCTTGTGGGTCACGATGGAAACTTTATAAGGTATGATTAGTTTGGACTATTTATTTGAAATTTATAATAGTTGGATTGGGCTTTATGTTATCTACTAGAGACACTTTCACTTAAAGCACAAACAAAATATATGCAGGTGGGTGAAAGGGACATGGAGTGTTTAAGAAATAGAACTATATTTTAAAGTTAATATCATTTGATGTCCACAGTAATGATGTATAATATTTGTGTATCTATATTAGTGCAGATTCAGGATACTTCTTTTGTCTGCTCCTTTATTATAAATATTTGCAACATGTATACAAATACTATATAACATATATGGTAATATAGATGCATGTTCATGTATATACATGTATTTGAAAAAATGCATTTGTAGTTATGTATTATAAATAAATCAGACATTTATTTAAAATAAAAATTAAAGGTGAAACTAACATATAATATGTTAAAAGTTCAAATCACAGAAAGCATGGAATGACTAATAAAACTTTTCTTGCCAGCTGGTATGGTGGCGTGTACTTGTAAGCAACAGTTTATGGAGTCGCGGCGTGGCCTGGGGATCGCGGTTTAAGTCCAGCCCAGGGCAACACAGCAAGACCTAGTCCCCAAAAATAGCTGGGCGTGGTGGCGCGTGCTTGTAATCCTAGCTACCTGGGAAGCTGAGGTTGGGGATTGCTTGAGTCTGTGGTATCCTGAGCAATGTGAGCCTGTGGTTCCACGGGTAAAAATAGCGAGACCTAGTCTCAAAATAAACAAGAAAGACCAAAACCTTTTTCTCTATATATTCCACATATTTCTCAGTCTCAAGTCACTGCCAGCAGTTTCTTCATATACTCTTAAACACTAAAAATTAAAATATCCCCCATGTGTATATAGGCATATACTTTTAAAATATTTATCCAATTGGAGCATAGTACACCTACTATTGTGGGTCTTTTTATTTGTTTCTTTTGATAAGAGATTTTAAACATATTTCCCCTCCATTCCAACAAGACCTACGTAATCTGTTGTCAAGGCTATTGTGTAAGTATACGTAGGGTATAATTTATTTAATTGTAATTAGCTGGTGGATATTTAGTTTTTTTCAAGATATTTTGCAGAGGGTTTTGCAAGTAATACTGCAACTTGTAGCTCTCTGTGTGTGAGTTAGTGTGTTTTCCTAGCAGTGGAATTTTAAGTTGAAGAATAATCACTTGGAAATTTTTAAAAACAATTTACCAAAATTTCCCTTATCCAAAATATACAGTTTTGTCCTTCATTACAGTTCATTGGCATGCTTGTTCTCTTATTCATCATAAAAAAGTGTTTATATTCAGCAAAAAAGGTTTGCTATCCTGGTAATAATTAAGATAGTCACTGTGCAGTTAATTTGACTTTTCATTTTGAATCTTTTCTTCATTAAGTTCTTATCACTTCCTCCCATAAGGTTGGCTAGGGACCCCTGTATGGAGAATGGGTCTTCTTTCCCAAACTTCCCTCCAGAATAATAAGCTATTTGAACAAATGGCAGTGATTGGTGGGGTGAGGGGACTGGGTTCTGGGAGGGAGAGGAAGTGGTTTTAGGTGGGACATAGTTCATGACCATTGATTATTGGTTACCCTATAGGAAGTACAGAGGAGGTTTATTCAGGCTGGCAAATTCTGGGCCTATAACAAGCATCTCAGTAAACAATGGAATATGGATACTCATGTGACTGCTGACAAAACATGGGTTTGATCCCCTGAAAGCTTGTGGGTACAGGGTGATCATCTAGCACCAGTGAGGAGACTGGATTCTGAAACCTGGCTGCGTAGTCTTGGTTCTACTACATGACAGCTATGCGATCCTGTGCCTGAGTTTCTTCAGTCATAATCAGGTTTACTTCATAGGACTAGACCAGTTATATCTGTAAAGTGCTGAACACTGTACCTTGACATGGTGAGCACCTGAGTAATGTTTTGTGAGATAAATGAGCTGGCTGGTGAGTAGTTTTTCTTTAACGTGTTTGGGTATATTGACTTTTAATTCTATTCTTTGTTTTTTGAAAAGCTCTGTGGCTATTTTCAGACTTCGTCTGTCACTTCAGAGATCGTAAGTGACAAGAAACTGTTGATGACGTCTGAACAGGGGTGCCAATGTGCCAATGAGATAAGCAACTTGTGATTCCGAATTTTGTATTTGTTTGCAAAAGACCCCAGAGTAGTGAGATATGAAGTGGAGCTCTCTGTGCATTTTGCATTCACTGCAGTACTGAGTAGAGTCAACTCTATCTCCATTTACTAGGTTCTATCTTAGGACAGGGCAAACTTGGGGCAGATTTGTAGTGGCCAGAACTAGGTTTTTAGTCTAGGGTACATAGACACTGAAAATATTACCCAAAACTTCTCTGATGTACTAGGTATATGTAGGCCTTTGGCATATATCTGACTAACTAAATTGAACTCACAAGAGCTGCAGAATATGGCCCAGTCAATCTGAATGGACCAAGTCTTGGTATTACTGAGGAAAGGGACTAACCAGTTGGGATCAGAAAGGATGTCTTTTAGTTGTCATTTTGGTTGCCCTCTCCTGTAGATTCATTATCTTTATAGTTCTTGGCTTTCACATGTGTCTCCTCATTTGTAAGCAAATTTCACACTTCCCAGGTTATACTTGCGTAGCAAATAGTGAAAAGTGGAAAGAAGAATCTCATCTCTATCTTACCACAGAGAGGTAGTCATTCTATTGTTTGGATGTAGCTAATTCTCTTCTCTTGTGTTATGTGTTTATTTGTAATATATTTAAAAGCTGTTCCAAACAATGTAAGATATACCAAAAGTTATAATGATATGAAGGGCATTAATCCCTATACTCTGGTATCCTGATTAGGAAGTATAATACACATTTATACTTCAAGACTTCTTTTTCCTGTTCATGATATCTTTCTTTGTCCCTAAGAGATAGTCATATATCCTGTCTCTTTATATTCTTATGTTTCTGTATAGCTACCATTAAGTCATGTAGGCTATAGATCTATGTGTTTATATAATTTACATAATTATTTTCTGCAATTTGCATTTCATATTTAATATAACTTTTGTGAGAGCCATGTTGATGTTCTAGGGTCTCCATTTTCATTGTCATATAGTATTTCTTTATATCACTTGACTACTTTTTAACCATCCATTCTCTTATTAATAGAAATTAAGTTATTAAATTTTCATGATTCACTATTGAAAACATTAAAATTTTCCATGATTTTTCTCTTTACATGTAGAAAATTTCCCTTGAGTAAATACAAAGGAAAGGAAATTCTTTAATTTTATCAGATATTGTCAACTTATAGTGCTGATACCATTTTTCCACAGTCTCATCATAAACACTGGATAGTGTCTGACTCTAAGTTTTGTGTCTCTGATGGCATGGAATGCTATCTCATAATTTATTTGTATTTCTTCAAGTGAAACCAAGCCCTTCATCTTTATGTATAATTCTAAACATAGTCTATATAATTTATATACATCTATATTTGTGTATGAAACATGTATATTATATACAGGCAGTATATGTCTTTATAATCTTATGTATAAATATGTACTTGTGAATATTTTTCAACTTACAGCGATTATGTAAAATATTCTCCCTTGCTATATGCTCTTCATTTTAATGATTATTAATTGGTACCTATATTAAAGAATTTTTAATCGTTCTACAACATTCCAACATATGAGTGGACAAACATTTTGCTATTATTAGAAATTCAGATTGCATCCAGATTTTCAAGTGTTCTGAATGAAATTGATTAAAAAGCCTTTTATGAATTTTGGATGATTTCCTGAAGTAGGCTTTCCAGAGGTCAATTATTGGGCCAAATTGTATGCATGATTCTAGAACTCTTGCTGTGTACATTGCCAAATTGCTCTTCAAAAGCCTTGTAACAGTTCTCTTGCCAGCTAGCGGTGTAAAATTGGAACTTGAAACTCGAAGGGTGTTGTCGATGTCTTTTTTTGATTTTGTGGAGAGTAATTTCAATTTTTTAAAAAAGAAATTGAGACTCTTCTCTGGGCCAGGATAGGGGACAGAGAAGACATGAGATAGCACAGAGAAGAGATGGGCACTAAAGAGATAGACCAGAAGTTTAAACATTACAGGTTTCTGCTCACTGTGCTGTTACAGGGAGGACAGGCTGCAGAAAGAAGGTCAAGGTGACTTGTGACTAAATTTGTACAACTGCATATAGTGTCTTTCTTCTGGTGGAGTTCATACTGACTTTCCTTCTGACTGTTTTTGATTTTCAAGAAAAGACAAATGCAGAGCACAATATATGCGAGATTTTTTTCAAGAAATCAAGTTTCCCTACTTGAATAGTATATAATTTATCAAAGCAGAGTAAGATAAACTCAATAAACATTAGGCATATCCCAGGCTAGTTCCCAGGATATAGTGGTAATCTCTTATGATCATTTTTAGTGTTAGCATGAATTCTGTGGTAGTATAATTAGTATACATTCTGTAATAATTAGACTGTTTGTGAAGAGTAATAGGAGTCATATCTGTTCTCAGCATTAGTACTAAGATTTCTAGAGTGATGAGCAAAAAATATATATATTTTCCAGGTTCCTGCTGGAAATTAAATGTTGCAGGATAAACTGATATTTGCTCCTGCATTTTCAGATCTTTCCTGGCTGAGCAGGCATGCCAGATTGGTAGCTTATTAAAACTGGCACAGTGCCCTGTGGGGCTAATGTGTTAATAATAAGTAGTACTTCTCCCGGGCACTGGCCCTGCCTCTCATTAATGTCCCCCAGGATCTGCTGCTGTTGTGCAGGTCTCCATTCTGCCCCCGACATTCCACTGAGAGCCTCCAGGATGGGGTTTCAGTGCTGCTCATACATCATAGGTGACTCTTTAAAAAGGGATCTTAGAGATGGCAGGATAATTTAACAGCTATGTGTAACATTTGTAGCTCCAGAGGCTAAGATAATGATGAAAGAAATGAAACCTTGGGGGTCTGGGGCAGGGTCTTTTCACCAGCTAGGGCCAAGAGGGCACATGTCTGTCCATGCATGCTCTGGGTTTCTTTACCTTTTTTTTTTTTTTTTTAATCTTCTTTTTAATGTTCATGTAGTTGCTGACAGGCCATGTGGGAGGGAAGGATATAGAAGTAGCTCAAGAGGAAAACATAGCACCTCTTGTTGGTGTGATAGAGTGAGTGCTTCCACTTGTAAGAAGGAAATTAACAGAGAGATGATCTACCCTGCAGACTTATACACACCTAGTCACACAGTCTAGTCTGGGGACTTTTGAACTCCAAATGCATGCTCCAGTTCTTCATGAATGTATTATTCTTTTGTCAGGATATGTCATACCTGAGCTCTAAGGACAGTTTTTATTCTCTTTATCTGGTCAGGATTTATTAATGTAATTTATGCAATTGTAAGACTTAATGCTGTATTTATTGCAGTACTTCAACTTTTGCTATTTGGCAACACTTTCCAATAATAATACCAGACTAAAAAATATGACTGCTAGAGCTCTCATTGTTATTGAACTGATTTTTTAAGCTGATAGAATTGAAACATTCTTGGAAAAATTTTCTCAGTTAAAAATTGCATCTGATCTATTAATTTTATAGATATATTAGTTATTATTGCTATTATTAAAGCTAATGAATTCAACTTGGCATTGGAGCACCATATAATTAGAGGAATAAAATTCTCTCTGAATGCTGAATTCATTGGGAATGGGTAATTTGACTACTTCAGCCAATTTTATTATTAATTTTGGGGTTGTTCAGTTCAAGTTCAATTAAAATCATCAAACATTTATTTTATTACTTTCAATTTAATGAAATTGAATTGTTATCTTTGAATAGGTTGTGTGGATAATCTATGCACAAGGTTGTATGTGCAAGGGTAATAAAATTCAAACAGTATAAAATGATAACAGTAAAGCTCTGTCCATCATTGACCCTGTATATTTGCCCTGTATATTTGCCTCTATTATTAGAGGTCTTTCTTGCTCTGTGTGTATGTCCTTTGAGAGAGACATTGAAGAGCTCAGTCTATTCATATCTGTATATAACTGTACACATCTGATTTTTCTTTACATAAATGGCAACAGAATGTAAACACTAATATTTTTGCATTATATGTAATACTATACATTGTCCACATTTTCATATCTGTTTTAAGTGATTGTTTAGCATTTCACTGCAACCACAAAATATATGGAAGATACATGCTAGGTATTATCTGGGAAGCAAAGAAGAGCATGGTAGTCCTTTACCACCTTGGGCTTATGTTCTAGTGGAGAAGATGGTATAAAACTAGATAATTATTTAAAAAAATAGACTGTAGGTGTGCAATAAGACTAAGTGTAAGGAGAGTTCAAAGAACTGACCTAGGACAAAAAGATTAATTCTATTTGACATGAGAAGCCCTCTGGAAGTGCAAAATTTGACACAGATATTGAAGGGGTAAATCTCTGACAGGCAAATTGCAGGCTAAGGATTGAGGCAGGATAAAGACACAATCTAGGGCCTGGTAACTGTGGTCTAATGTTGGGACATCAGTTTGCTTGTGGTAGTGATGGTGGTGGGAGGATGGGAGCAGGGATAACTCAGAAAGGTGATTTGGGGTCACCTTTGAATGTGTGATGTTTGAAGAACAAAGTTGTGTGTGTTTGTGTGTAGGCCCATATAAATGGGTGGAGAGAAAGAGGAGGGAAGGCATTTGTGTAAGCCAAGTGTTAGAGAGGAGAAAGGAAGAAATGAATTCCTGAGGCATCACAGAGCTAATATCTCTTATGAATAAGAGTTGGCAGCTTTAAAAAAAAAAAAAGAGTTGGCAGCTTTGTAATATCATTAGCCATTCTAAATCTATTCCCTGATGAACTTGGAGTTTTGAATTCCTAATGAGGACCATCTGACAACCTATTTAGAATAATATGCCTTAATAGAACAGTCAATCACACTTATTTTAACAGAGACATGCAATATTATTAATTTGCAGTAGAGGAAAAAAATAAATGTGGGCTTGGACCTTTTGCCATGTCACTATCATGGACATGGCTGCTTGGAAAAGTTACAGAATAATTCTCTCTCTGTGTGTGGTTCTGAGTTGCAACAGAGAGCACACTTCTGTGCCCAGTTGTGCCACTACTTGCAGAAATGATTTGTCCAAGTGAAAGTGTTAGAAAACCTTAAAAGGGTAAACATGAAGGACAATAAAATGCTCTAGATAACCTTAAGAGCAAAGTATACTTCTTTTAAGAATGTTTTATAGTTTTCTTTGTGTAGATCTTTTACGTCTTTTGTTAGGTTTAATCCCAAGTATTTAATTTTCTTTGGTGCAATGGTAAATGGGGTGTTTTTAAAAATTTCTTCTTCTTCTGATTGATTCTTTGCATACATGAATGCTGTTGATTTTTGTGTGCTGATTTTGTATCCAGCTACCTTACTGAATCGGTTTATTATTTCAACCAGCTTTTCTGTTGATTTTTCTGGGTTCTCTACATAGAGTCTCATATCATCCGCGTATAATGATAACTTTATTTCTTCTTTCCATATTCGGATTCCTTTTGTATCTTTCTCTTACCTTAATGCCCTGGTTAGGACTTCCAGAACTCTATTGAAAAGGAGTGGAGAGAGTGGGCATCCTTGCCTGGTTCCAGACCTTAATTGATTCCAGACCTAAATTGGCTTCAGTTTTTTCCCATTGAGGATGATATTTGCTGTGGGTCTGTCATATATAGCTTTTATTATGTCGAGGTATATTCCTTTTATACCAATATTTTCCAGGGCTTTCATCACGAAAGGATGCTGAACTTTATTGAATGCTTTTTCTGCATCTATTGATATGATCATATGGTTTTGTTTTGGTCTTTGTTGATGTGATGGATTATGTTGACTGATTTTCGGATGTTGAACCATTCCTTTGCTCCTGGGATGAATCCCACTTGGTCATGATGGATGATTCTTTTTAGTGCAATGTTGGATTCGGTTTGCTAGGATTTTGTTTAGAATTTTTGCATCTGTGTTCACTAGGGAGATTGGTCGATAGTTCTCTTTTTTTGCACTATCTTTACTTGGTTTTGGAATTAATGTAATGTTTGCTTCATAGAAGGTATTTGGTAGCTTTCCTTCTTTCTCAATTTTTTGAAAGAATTTTGACAGTACCGGTGTTAGTTCCTCTTTGAAAGTTTGGTTTACCCAGTGAACTTGAAAACATTAATTCAAAAGGACACCTGTATGCGCATGTTCATTGCAGTTCTGTTTACAATTGCCAAGATTTGGAAACAAACCAAATGCCCCAAAACAGATGATTGGCTAAAAAAATGTGGTACATATACATGATGGAATACTACACATCAATCAAGGAGGACAAACACATGCCATTTGCAGCAACTTGGATGAAACTAGAAAGACTCATATTAACAGAAATAAGTCAAAAAGAAAAAGAGAAGTACAGGATGGTCTCATTATATGATGGATATAAGGAAAAACAAACAAGAAAAAATAAAAACAACCAATGGGACTGAACAATGGAGCGAGAGAGGAGGAGGGGGAAGTAGGTGAGAGAGGTGAAGAGCACAAAAGATCACGATGGTTAACAGGTATTAGTGAAGTGGGAAAGCCCCAGAGTACACAATAATGCAATAATGTAATATAAGTATAAATACACATATATATGCAAATTAAAAAAATTAAATTAAACAAACAAACAAACAAAAAAACAAGGAGAGGGGCCAGAGTGAACAGAGAGGTCGTCAATGAGGGTTCGGGGGGAAGCTCTCCAATAACCATTTGCCTATACTATTAAATCTAAAGTATGCATAAAGTTAAAATTACAAAAATAAAAAAATAAAATAATAAAAAAAGAGCAAAGTATAAATGACACCTTGCAAGCCAGCTACATTAACCTGTCTCTAGCATGAGGGCTGTAGTGACAAATGAATGTTACTTGTTTTTCTTTATTATTTGGGATATCTCTCTCTTCCAAGTGGTTTCTAGTTAGGAAATAGGAAGTTAGGCAGTTAGCACATGAATTTGTCATTCAAATCTACTAGATTCTTCACACAGCAGAGTTAAAAAGTTACAGATTCCTTCAGGCCACAATAGTGTCTTTGTTTCTTCCCTCCAACCTTCCCTTTTTACCTCCTTCTCTCCTTTCCTCCCTGCCTTCTTCCTTTTCTCCTCTTTCCTTCCTTCCCTTCTTCTTCCCTTCCTTTTTTTCTTTATAAATAGACCTTTTCTTGCCTTCTAGGGACAAATACATGTGGCACAGTAAGTGAAATTAATACCTTTTTCTATGTGTCCTTAATAAATACCTTCTTGCCCTGAGCAAGTGGTTATTTCCAAGGTCTGTCAGATATTTCAAATTACCTGCTGGAGAGACACTCAGGTGAGTGATCTACTGCCTTTGTTTGGCAAAGCCACTTTAAAAGTTCAAAGCAGTGGTCACACACACTGAAGAGTCTATGAGTTTCATCATCTTTAGAACTGGAGATTCCATAGCCCAGGAAAGGTGAATATGTCTAGTGAGGATGAGTAACTAGAACTGGGCATGTTCCTTCATGTTCCTTGGAGATGGGTTGGGAACTGGGAGTTTGGGAGTCTTGGGAGCAGTAGGGGGAAAGACATTGGATATACAAAGTATTGGCTAGGTGGTTTATTGACCACACTCCAAAACACTACAGAAGGTCTCTTTTCACCTTCCTTCATCCCTGATCTTCCCTGCATACCCCAAGTCAGATATATCTGTTAGAGGCTTTTGAAATGTTGATTTGATTTCCGCTTCCTTTTGATCCATCTGCCCTAGTAGTATCAGGAGATCAGAACTTTAAGTTTTGTTGGAAGACAGCTTTTCTCTTAAACATTCACAATACCGTAAGCACATACAGCACAATTAGCAACAGTTCCCTAATGGGTGGTTTTGTACTAAACCTTTGAAAAGAATAGATCTTAGCTGTCTTAGAAAAAGAAACACTGAAGGGCATAATAGCACTTTCCACAATTGCCAAGTCATGGAACTAGGCTAAATACCCAAAGAAAGGTAACTGAATAAAAAAATTATGAGATACATGCTCAGGAGACTATTACTTAGCTATTAAAAAAGATGACAGTGGCTTTTGAGCAAAACGAATAACTCTAGAGATGATTGTGCTAAGTGAAATAATTGAGAAAGTACAAGATAGATAACAGATGAATTTACTTATCTGTGGAATATAAATAACTAAAAAAAAGTATTGGCAAAGCATAGCAAAAACACTTTTTAGACTTTGTGAAAAACATACCAATTAGCAGAGGGGGCCAAGATCCAGTCCAGAGGTGACAAGGGAAGGAGGTGCCTAGGGCACTGGCACTGAAGGTTTGGTGGAGGATGAGTGAGGCACATATACATTGTGCACATATACACAACTGTAACCCCCATATTCTAAAGACAGTAAATGCTGGACAAATTAATTAAAAAAAAAAAAAAAGAAAAAGGAAAAGAAACTCTGAGGTGCAATATATAACAACTACCTCAAATGTAATCTATATATAAAACATATAATGAGATAAATCTATATAAAGTATATAGATTTTTGATTTTTTGGTGAATACTCTTAAAAGTATATTTAATAAAATATAAAATGTAAATACAAATAGAGTAAATCTATTTATAAATATAATATAAATAAGAATAACAATAAAAATAATCCATAGCATTCCTATCTTTTTCAGCTCATCTACTTTAATTTTTCTTCTCCCAGTCTCTACAAATGGAGCTTGATGTGGGAGAATACTGCCTCTATACCACTAGCTATTAAAATAATATCATAGTTACAGTTTATATTTAATTATAATTCTCATATAGATACATGCTTTTTTCTGTGGTTAGTTGATAATAAAAACACTTGATTTGAAATAATTATAAAAATTTCTGCAGCAAGAATTTCTTGGGAAATGCAGGATGCTTAACTCCTTTGCTTGCCAGTCTACATTTTGAGCCTTGCAGGCCTTGGTCACTTGGGTCCACTCACAGAATCAGGCAGCAGTTCCTCGTCTTCTTTCTCTGCAGTTGGGTCAGCTCTGGGTCAGGAAGCACAGATTATTCCACCTGTGGCCAGTGGCTTCAGGGACACAGCTCAGCTGGACAGACTCTGTGCTCATTTAGGCAGCTGGTGTAGCTTTACTTGACTTTCTAGAAGTTCCAGCTTTCCCCTTCCTATTGTAGGTCAGTCAGTAAGATTTTTGGTATGTGATATCAAATGCAAATTAGAATCTCACTCTCTCTGTCTCTGTTATTCCAAGGTACTCCCTTGGAAAGGGCAACATCCATCACAAATTGGTAAGCACTTCTATGAGGGATAAAGCATCAAGAAGAGGCAAAGGGAGGATGGGTCTTGGAGAAATCCTTTGAGAATGAACCAGTTTGGTGATGAGGAAAGCAGATGGTTACAGGTCCTGTCCCTGTGCTCCCCAGCATCCTGTCCTGTAGAAGATTCTATTTGATATTATGCAAGGCCTGGCATCTCCACTCTGAGGGCCTAGACAAAGTGATCAAGGTGGTAAAACTTGTTTCTTATGTTTTCTAGGTCCAGTGGCAGCCACCTACCTCTACTCTTGTACCCACCAGCCCAGTCATGGGATGTTTTGCTTTTCCCTAGGTTGTTCAGATAAGATGAAAATCAGAGGTGACAGTGATATAACATGTTACCCTTTCTGGGAAGTTCATGTTTGCAAGGGGCATTTAGAGAGAGAGGAAATGCTCCATATTAAGAGGATGAAGAAAGATCTATGAGGTTGCCTCCCTTGCTGTAAATTGTGTACATTCTGTTAAAAATGATGACTGCCATCATTCACATGGCAGCTGCTGATGAGCATGCCCCCCCAAGTCTGAAGCCCATTGGATCATCCAGCTGTCAGCCCAGCTTTGCAGAGTGTACAGTTTTGGTTTTCCAGCATGTAATTCAGTGTCAGAAGAGTTTATGTGCCGCTTAAGCCCCTGAAGCCTACAGATAGGAAACTCTTTTTAAATGCAGTCATTATATTTTTAGAGTGCTAGATTGGTGCTAATAAATCAGGGAGGAAAAACTGGCAGGACTGGAAACTAACGGTGAAGACAATGTTAAGAATCTGACTTCCCATTCTGGTTCTAAGACCACCCAGATAATAGCAAGGGTACAAGAGGCTTGTGTTTTGAGGTATGTGTATGTGGGATGGCTTAGCATATTCAGCATTTGGATTCAGGTGAAAACAAGGGGATTAACATAACCTTCTACTGCTTACTGGGGGCATCGTTAGAAATAAAAGTTTTATAAATGAATATCCCATCTTGAGTATACCCCTTTCTCTTCCTTCTCAACATTCTCCCGTACTTTTTCACTTAATTTCCACTTTTCATTTGAAAATAAGTGATAAAGAGATGAAAGAGAAGAACTGTAAATATATGTGCATTTAATCAGAAGATCTTGGTTTTCTTACTTTGCATTCATTGACTATATGACCTCCATTTTGACCATATAAAACGAAGGGGCTAGATCACATCTTTCTAATAATTGATGATCCCACCTGCTCTTAGTTTTGTGAAGGAATATCAATATAAAAAGTTCCCAGGGTATCTACCAGCATGCCATGTTGGTGTTGGGGTCAGATGGGAGCATCAATGGTGCCTTCCTTTGTTTTGAATGTCTTCTCTCTTCAACTCTGTTCCTCCATTTTGGGTTGTTCCTGGTGATGATAAAGGCTGCACATGTGGGTGTGCCATGGACCAGGATTAAGGCATTTCTAAATTTTAACTTTGTCAAATTTGCCAGTTCTGGGTCCTGTTCCCTGGAGCACCTGTAGGTGAAAGAAACAAAATAGATCAATGATTTCATAATTAGACCAAAATGATTCATTTTCCTCAAGCCATCATTTTTTGGCTGCCTATAGCTTCTTCAATCCAATAGCCCCTTTATTGAGTATTCAGTAGGTGTAAGACACTGTGCTACTGAAGATATGGATATAGGTCTCAGCCCTGCAGTGCAGACACAGGGTCACAGCAAGAGCTACATACCACTGGCTGATGGAAGCCAGTCTGTGAGGGGAGGGGCAAATGCTTTGTGTTGAACTGGGTCTTGCTGTTTGAGGGGTTGGCTGGATTTTGAAAGGATAGAGGGGAGGGCAGATCACTTTTGTGAAAACTTTAGTAGAAAGGCCAATGGCAGGGTGAATTTAAAGTGTGTGTCCTGACACCTGTGCTTGGATGTTTATTGCAGCGCTATTTATAATTGCAAGATCCTGGAAAGAACAAATGCCCCAAGACAGATGACTGGATGAAAAAGATGTGGTATATATACACAATGGAATATTGCACATCAATAAAAAAATGACAAATTTGATGATTTTTTGGTAACATGGATGTACCTATAAGAAATCATACTGGCAGAAACAAGTCAGAAGGAAAAAGACAGAAACCACATGGTTTCACTAATATATGGACAACCAAATGAAAGTACACAACTGTGGGAGGGGACCAGCTGTAGTGACCAGGGAGGGGAGGTGGTGGGGAACCCTCTAGGGACCACAATGGTGTGAAACATATATATGTATAAATGAATTATTAAAAATATTAAAAAAAAATAAATTGTGTGTCCTGAAAGGCAAAGTCTCGAGGGATGCTTGATGAGTTAGTTGGGTGCAAGAACAAGATTGGGAGAAGAGCTGAATAAGGGCAGTGTTATTGTGGCTTTGAATGTCATGCTGAAGGATCTGGGCTGTGTTGTGTAGATGATAGGGAGCCATTGAAGATGGACTGGGTCCAGGTGTGAGCTGAGGCTGTGCTTTCCTTAGAATGTGGCCTTTTGGGAGGATTGAGGCTGCCAAGTGTGCCCCAGCCATGACCCATTTGCATGAGAAATCAGACTCTTGAATTTTGAGAGGTGCTGCTTTTGATGCCAGCCCTGATGAGCGACACTTCTGCAGCCTTGTAGGCATGATAGGAGCAGCGACATTGGTAAATATGCTTTCGTAGCACCTAGGAAACACCTCTGAAGATTGTAGGGGTGATTTGGTAGGAACTGGAGGTGTCTCAGGTCTTGCAGGGTCTGTGGGGGTAAAGACAGCAGGATATTTCTGTATTAATGTCACTATCACACTGGAAAGCTGTGGTAAGAGAAAGGGAGGGCAGTGAAATGGGGCGAAAACAAGGGGAGCAATAACTAAGATTTTGTGGAATCAGCAATAGCCATGTTGCCTTTTTGATACATCTCATTGTGGGGTTTGGAAGTGTTCTAGTTTTCTCAGCACAAAGTTGATGCTAACTAAAAAGATTTTTCTGATATTTCTGTGTCTCCAAAGGCAGTGGGCACGGAGGCAACTATAGTGAAGTCCATTACTTTTGTCTTAAACAACGTCTTTGAAGACACCATTGACCTGATAGTAGCTTTTTAGAAAATGATTTAAAATTTTTTTTAAAGCCTAAGGATTAACCAGCGAGCTTCCTCATGTTACAGGAAGGACTACGAAGGATGTGAAGGCAGAAGAGCTGGCCTCTTCAATTTCCTCCAACCTAAGGAGTCAGTCTAGCAAAGGTGGGAAGGCTCTTTAGTTACTGATAATGGCTAGAGCGCGGTGTGCAGAATGGGGATCAAAAGGCTGAGGGTTTGATTCAACTACGGCAGAGTCCCTTTTCACATTTCAGCGCCCCTGATCTTGCATTCTCACTGCAGCACCCACTCAGATACGCTCAACACATCCACTTAAGTAACTCGATTACTGTGGAAGGCACTTTTACATAATGCACCTCCCATCAGGTGGGGCGCTCAATCATTCAGCACAGGACCCCGCGTCTCTCCTCTAATATCACTTTACACACAGCTAATGAACACGGGTTCCCAACAAGTGACTGCTCCAGTCAATAAAGAACGGTGCAATCCAACCTGCCCGCACTGCTGCTGCCGCCTCTGGAGCCAATTAGCCTGCTCCTCCCGGGAGCTGCGGGGATACATTTCCCAAAGTGGTTCTCCTGCTCACCCTGGGGTTGTCTTTCTCTCCTTCTCCTTTGCAGAGGGCATGCAAAACTGGGAAGGCAGTTCCACAGATGGGCCAGACAGCTTAGCCCTGGGAGCTGGGGACATGATTTAAATTCATCATTCAACTCCATCGCCTGAATCCAAAACAAGGGTTGTATGGGTTATCTGGGGTGTGGGAAGATGTGAGGAACCCCCACCATTCCTGATACTCTAAAAAGCGAGGAAGCTCCTGAGACCTGCTTTGTAACTTAGGCCCCTTCCTCTTCTAGTTTCAGGGCTTGATATGTACCTGACAGGCGCAGAGCCAGGAAATGTAAGTGTAATTCTTTCTGTCTTCCTCCTTACTCTCTCCCTTCCCTAAATAAAGCAGTTCTGTGTGAAAGAGCCCTACCTGTGCTGGGAGTCAGATTACATTGACAGTGTCCAGTTGGATGACCTCAGGCAGGAAAAGTCACCAAAATCTTAGTTTACTCTTGCGTGGAATTTCTGCTCTGGCCCATTCACCGGGCTGCTGAGAGGACCAAATAATAGAGGGTCTGTGAAAAGACTTTGTAATACTCTGAACAGATACACAGTGTTGAGTGATGATGCAGGGAAGTAGAAATAGCAATGATAGAAGTTACCAGACTAGAGTTCTGAGTTATTCTCTGCACAGCTCTGCCACTTACTAGCTCAGAAGCTTTGGACATGTCACTTCACCTACATGGGATTCAGTTTCCTCATTATGAAATTGGGAGAGAGAAAGACTACTTCATAATATGGCTTAAATCAGAAGAAGTGATAGGTGTGAGTATTTAGGTTACTGTGAAATATTGTACAAATAGAAAGAATTACTTATTATTGCCTATGTTGATTTAATTGTGGCCTTAATTGAGGTCTCCCTGACTTGTGGTTATTTCATTTGTTTTATATTGGTTTGGTGCTTTTCCTTCAGTTGAAAAATGCATCTTCATTTTAAGTCTTCTCAATGAGACAATAAACTTCCCCGACAGAGACTTTATGTGTCAGATCTTCAATGGGTTCTTTAGTCACAGCTAGTCTGTTGAAGGTTTTGTATGCAGTCAGTACTTAAAGAATGCCTCAGAACCACTGAAGTCCCTTTAGTTTTTTCTGAGTATTATCTTGTTTCCAAGAAAGATGTTAGTGGTCTGATTCAAGGAAAGAAAAAAGAAACATGAACACAGGGAGTTTGTTTTTGATGTCTTTTTTTTTTTTTTCTTTTCTTTCTTTTTTTTTTTTTGAGACTAGGTCCCACTATTTTTGCTCATGGGACCACAGGCTCACACTGACCAGTACCACGGACTCAAGCAGTCCCCAGCCTCAGCTTCCCAGGTAGCTGGGATTACAGGTGCGCACCACTGCGCCCAGCTATTTTTTGGGACTAGGTCTTGCTGTGTTGCCCCAAGCGGGACTTGAACAGTGGTCCCTAGCCCCAGTCGCTTCATAGGCTGAAGCTTACAGGCACAAGCCACCGTGCCCGGCTTTTTTTTCTTTTCTTTTTAATTTAGTGGGTGAGTTGAGTTCTCTAAGCTAATTGTGGAGGTCAGCCACTCATTACAAGTTCGCTCCCTGAGAGGGAGTAAAGCTTTCACGATGAGTCTTGTAACTAACCGAATGAGACTAGAAGAGGTAGTCCCTGAGTTATAATCTCCATTCCAGACTAATACAATGTTTTTTTTTTTTTTATTTTTAACAAAGGATTTCTTTTTTTTTTTTTTTTTTAATTTAGCAAGTTGAGCTATATTTAGTATGGAATAAGTTCTTTGGCATTTTTTATAGGCAGGTAAGCATACATAGTGATATTCAGTTGCATAGCCTGCTTTTCACAGAATGTTATGCCATAACATTTTTGTACTGTTCAAGCTGCCTACTGATTTTCCTAAGAATTCTCATAATCTTCCTTTGAGTGCATGTTACTATTTACCTTTTGTTGAACATGTCATTTGCTCCTAATTTTTAAAGTCATGGATGGAACTTAGCTCCTTCTACTAAAGGTATACCTGTACTGGAATTGAATGTAGCAGAATTGACATTGAGGTCATCCATGGAACCAGTGGATATCCTGCTTTCCTATCAGTGCATATTCTAGAAAAGAAGTCAGTGATAGGATTGTGGTCATGTCTGAATTTTATGATTTGTTTCATGAGCTCTTTCATTTACCTCAACCACCTTGATGTTCTTTGGGAAATAAGCTGAATCTCCAGTTCGCTTTATACTCTAGACTGAGATTATTACT
>PVHY01014408.1:0-38566 GCA_004024945.1 Uropsilus gracilis
GATGCATTTAGAAGAAATCATATTAGCTGAAACAAGCCACAAAGAAAAAGGCAGAAACCAAATGGTTTCACTAATATATGGGATATAGTGAAAAAAAAATAAAATAAATAAAAGCCTTGAAGAAAGTCAAAACAAATGAAGCACCAAAATGAAGCGCACAACTTCAGGAGGGAAAGGGGGGAAGGGAGGGGAGGAAGGGGGGGAGGCAAACCTTGAGATTACAAAGTTGTGAAATTTATATATAAATAAAGAAAAAGGGAAAAAAAATAAAGATGAGCAGGAACTCAAGAGACACTTGGGAAATAATCTAAGTAAATAACACTTCTCTTTATAATTTTGTTTTCTTTTGAGTTTGCACATATTTAATCTTTCCAAAGTATGCTGTTGTATAGAAAAAAATAATCATATTTGCAATCACAACTTTCCAAGCTAAATAGTACAAATCACATTTCACAAATAGCAAAAGATAGATTAATAAGTAGAACCATTATGAATGGTTTTGGGAATAAGCATGTAGGACGTCGCTTGCGGTGGTTGAAATGTGCAGACAAATTAGAAAATAATCTACTGGACATGTTCATTGTGCCAAGGAATCAGGATGCATATAGAGGGAACAGAGCATTCTGACTAACCTATGATATAAAAATATTTTCCTTATTTGTATAGTAGAGTAGTTTTTCACTTGTGAGCCGCAGCATAATGTTAACAGATTTTCATTCTAGGACATATTGATTAACAGTGCAAAGAAGGGATCTAATTAACAGCAATTGAGGCTCCCAACAGAATAAAACACTGTAATAACCAGATGATGCACATATTCACTCAGGGAACAAGTCAGTTGCTCAAATGAAAAAATTTAAATTTTCATTAGTTTCAGTAATTTTAAAATGTCACTCCTCACATTACATGGTTTGGAAACAACAGAGTTGGAATGTAACATCAATTTTGCTTAGTGTTTGCAGTCCAAATTATTGTAGTAAAATGTGGGATTAATATAGAAACCTCAAAATGTGTTCTTTATAAAGTTTGTCAACCAAGTGATTGAAGACACTTGTACTCCTTCAGAGTTTTGTATCCATTCAAGCAGCAAACATGAAGATCTCATTATTGGTTAAATCCCTTATTAAAATAGTTATATCCAGTAAAAGACTTAACCAAATCTATGAAAACAAAGTGTAACTACAAAAAAAATGAAATGTGTTTAATTCATAATTAGCATAATTACCTAGTACTAATTTTTGAAAAAATATACAATTCTGATAATATTGACCAATGTTTTTATCATTGGAAATCCAGATCTTTAGCACTTGGAATCTTGGTCCCCATAAAGCCCAGTTCAAAGTTTTTTCCTCTTCTCTCATTTCACTTATTCCAAACTTTTTTCTTCCAGAAGGAATCAATATGCATTCTTTTGGTTTTCATGACTCTGTTTATAGTCTTTTAACAGTTCTCATTATCTGAATATAATCACAGTGTTTTTCATTGTTCATCATCCTGTGTGCCCGCTCCTCCACCTCCTTTATTCATTTTAGTTTTCCCATTTCTCACAGAACCCAGTACATAGTGATTTTACTCCTGGGTGAATGCCTGTATCCTGGATAAAATGCTCCCAGGAAATTCAGATCCTTGTTTCTCCATCCTACCAGGAGAACTATTGTTGCTGTTCTCATTTTGAATATTGTGCCTTTTCTTAGAAAAGCCTATGATGTTTCTCTTTTTTGCCAAGTTCAATTTTCTTTGTTTTCAAACAGGCATTAGACAATATAACATATTAATTGACTTGCACTCTGTAATGGGAGGGAAGGAAAAGTTCCTGGTGGTCTTTGTCCTTGGGATCATTGTTTAAGTCAAGGTTGAACTGACAAAGGGACAGAGAAGATAGTGTAGATTTGGCTTCTGTAATCTCTAGAGTTAATTTAAACTTTTTGTTAGATCACCTTGTTTGCCACTGGCACCCCGAGAACTCTTTTCAGTGCTGTCTTTACTTCCTGGTTCCTCAGACTGTATACTAGGGGGTTAAGTAGGGGAGTAACTACAGTGTAGGTCACTGCTATCAACTGATCCTTGTCTGAGGCAGACTTGGATTTGGGCCGAAGGTAGATGATGGAGGCACAGCCATAGTGGACGAAGACCACGGTGAGGTGAGAAGCGCAGGTAGCGAAGGCCTTCCTTTTGCCCTCAGCTGAAGGGATCTTCAGAATGGTGTTAGTGATGAAACCATAAGAGATAAGAATTAATATAAAAGGCACCAGGATGACCAGGATGCTGAGGCTGAATAGAGCCAGCTCTTTCACGTGGGTATCTGTGCAGGCCAACTTAATAACAGGTGCCATGTCACAGAAATAGTGATTAACCCTGTTGGGGCCACAAAATGGCATCTCACAGATGAGGTTGGTGGCCACCAAAGCAATGAAGAAACCTGTGGCTGCCGACAGAGAAACCAGGCCCAACCCTAGTGTTTTGTTCATGATGAGCGTGTACCTCAGGGGGTGGCAAATTGCCACGTAGCGATCATATCCCATGACCGCAATGAGGAAGCAGTTGGTACAGGCAAAGCCAAGGAAGAAGAAGAGCTGTGTGGCACAGGCAGTGAAAGAGATGGCCTTGGTGGCTGAGAGCAGGTGGACCAGCAACTGAGGAATAATGACAAAGGTATAGCAGGATTCAGAGAAGGAGAGGATGAAGAGGAATCCATACATGGGAGTGTGCAGGGTGCGGCTGAGGCGGATGACAGTCATGATGGTGGCATTGGCCACCAGGATTGTCAAGTACAGGATGAAGAAGATGACAAAAAGCAGCACCTGGAGCTCCTTCAGGCTAGAGAAGCCCACCAAGATGAAGTGTGTAACCACAGTGGTTCTATTGAAACCATGCATTTGGAGGTCTTATTTCTGCAAATGAGTGTGAGAGAGGAAATGATAACTATTATTGTAACAAGTGTATCTTCCCAGTGCCTTCAAGAATCACATTTCCAGATTCAGCATTTTGATTTCACTCTCTCCATCCCTCCATTCCTCCTTTCTTCCTTTTCTCTCTCAATCTATCTAAAGATATTCCCTTAGATAATTTTTACAAGAAACTCTTAATGTCCAATAATAGAATGACCAGCCGTACTTTAAAATATACAGAGTTTACAAGAAGCAGCTATTTGCTATTTCTAAAGACTATATAAACATATGAGAAAATTCTCCCTGTGTAAGAGAAAACACAAAATACAGAGTCATACTTAGAATAAGAGGTGACCTAGATTGTTTTCTGATATATTTTTATATTTCCAAATATCTAACATTAAGTACATTTAACTTGATGATCCTAAATGTACTTCTTTTTCATGAAGTTCAGAATATTTCCATCTTTTCTTGGCTGTTGTCCAAACAAAGAAGAAAAGTCTGCTGCTACCACAAACAATGATATTATTTTTGGGGCAATCATATATTTAAATTGCATGTACCATTTTATAACATCCATTTGTGCAGATGGTAACTGTGATATACCTGCCCTCTGGTCACTGATGGTCAAAGTGAGGGTGATTGCATTGAGGGCAAGTTAGAACACAGGTGTTGTGATAAAAGCAAACACTATTTTTGACATTTCAGCTGAGAACAGACAAATGGGAGAGAGGAGATTTGAGGGAAAGGCTGTGATTAGTGATTTTATGTCCATGATTAATTTTTGAAGGGAACAGTGTCTAGAACTTTTATTCCTAGAAAGAGAACAACCTCATTACGGCCCCTTGTTGGTTTCAGAACTTCTTATCAATGCTCTCTTCATAGCACATCCTTGAAAATTTCTACCAGTGTATGCTTTGAGGAAGTCATCATCACAGCTTTTTTCCCATTTCTTTTTGAGACTAGGTCTCGCTATGTTGCCTGGGGAAACGCAGACTCAAGCAATTCCTAGACTCAGTCTCCCAGGTAGCTGGGATTACAGATGTGTGCCACCATGCCCAGCTATTTTTTGAGACTAGGTTTCACTATGTTGCCCTGGGTGGGTCGTGAACCTGTGGACTCAAGCAAGTCCCAGTCTTGGTCTCCCTTCATAGGCTGGGATTAAAGGCACGTGCCACCACACCTGGCCCCATCACAGCTTTTTAAAGGCAACATTTAAAATTAAAATTTAAATTTAAGAAATTTAAAATTTTTAAATTTTGTACAGTATCATTTTATGATATGTTCATTCATTTAGAAAGACTACTATCATGGATAAACTATTTTACTGCTATAAATTATAACAAACTGTAAACAACACTTATTTCATAATAAAATAGCATCCAGAGTCCTAATCACTTTTACTTTCAGAAACAGGCCTAGAAATTCAGGAGAAATCAGCTACGATACCTGCACTACTTCATACTTCCCAGTTTGATGGCTATTTTAATGATTATGAAATGTAAGCAGTTGCTTGGTATGACACTTTTTTATACACTCCCTGCTAGTCACTCTGCCATCTTTGCCTGAGGTCCACATACCTATTATGATAAGGTTTTTTCTTTGTACTACATTTTGCAGAAAACAAGATGCTCTAATATCACCTACTTCATTTGACCATGACTCACATCCTGACTGACTGCAAACGCATCTTTGCCTCACAAGTTAAGGGCACGTGTCCTCTCCTGAGCCAAGTCACCTATGCCCATCCTATCATTGCACCTAACATATTGAATTGAATTCATCTCATCTGCTTGGTTCTTGCTATAAAGTTTCTTATGTAGAGAGACGATGGTTTTCAATTAATAGTTGAATCCTTAACATATGGTATAGCTAGCAAGGGTTAGCAAAACTCAGAATCTTTTTGACCGGAATAAAATCTAACAAAACTAAATATATGCTTCTATAATAAAGTCAGTATCAGAATTTAAGTCTTCTAACTGCTGCTCTTGTCTTTTCCATCATGTGTTATGTTCCATTTTCCATCTTGCTGGGAAAGTACTTGCCTCACACTTTCTTTCTGGGAGAGCAGATCATGATTCAGTGCTGCCTGTTCAAATATAACTCACTTAAGCATGTCTGAGTTCTCTGGAATAATCCAAATTTTGTTATTTAAATCTCTTGAATTATCGAGTTTTATAACAGGAGATTTATTTTTTTATCAATCTTAGGTTTAGAGCCTCAGAAAAACAATATGAATAGGAGAAGTAAGTCAAAGATATGGAGAAGATCAAGACGATGTCATTTCATTGCCATTACAGTTTTTAAAATCAAATTGCTTTCAAAATCCTCCTAGATCATCAGCTTTTTTTTCTACAATTGCAATAAAATTTGGTTATAGCTATTCTTCTTTAATTATTGGTTATAACCAAGTATTACTTTTATACTTTCTTAACATGATGTTTCATGTAATCATGTAGCCTGTTATTTTCCATATCCAAATCCCTTTCATGTTTCATGTTCCCCAACAAATCTTCTCCAACTATTAGACCCTGCAATACTCTTTCTCTTCATGAAAGGGTTTAAAAATCATATGTACATAGGTGAATAGGTTAGATATTATCTTCTGTTTATAATTTGTGTGTATACACAAATTATATACAAATATATAGTCCACATCACATCCCTACTTAGATTATTTCTTTGGGGCAAGGGGCTTAGCAATGTGTCCTGAATGACTAGCCACATTATCCCCTTTCTCCTTATATATACAGTACAGGGCACATAAAAGATTTTAAATAAAAGTTTAATAAGTGGTGATGTGAGTTTATTCTCTTTTGTTTTTTTTTCTTATATACTGTGATTTCCCCCTCTGCTCTTCTACTATTTTCATGTCATTTCTACTTTTTTATTACCAAAATTATCAATTTATTATAAAAGAAATCTTTGTTGATGAAACTCTCTGCCTCCTAGTTATTTCCCTTGCTTAGTTTCTCAACACTTCAATTTAACCCGTCATAGTTTGTTTGGGTATGTGCTCCATTTTGTGTGTATATGCACACCCAGTCTGAGTAAAAGCCTCTTTCATTTCCAGAGCTTTGGTAGAAATACATTCCCACTTGAAATCCTTGATAGAAATGTTTCCTTCTTCAGGTAGGAACTGACTAGGAAAACACACTTACCCACTAAAACTCAAGTGATCAAGGAAGTTGACATAAGTCTTCGAGTCTGGTGACTCACAGTCTTGCAAGTCTTTTGAATGGTGAAAGAGAAACAGTGGATGGTCCCTTGTAAAAACAATGACATTTGTCCCAAGATTGTACAGAAATATTTCTTAAAGGAGTATTTGGCTGTCCAGACCATATAAAGCCTTAAATAAGAGGCTGAAAATAGCCTGGTCTCTATTCATACATCAATTCAGATTCTATAATTAGGGTGGATAGTATTTATGGCCTTCTGGGACTCTAAGGACGAGAGCCCTCTGAGACTTAGGAGAGCTAAGGTGAGAAAAAAATAAATGACTCAACTTGGACAAGGACACTGTTTAATATGACAAGAGGATAAGATAAGAGAATTCAGATTACAAAAATGATAATTTTCCATATCCAAAAGTACTAGATATGTAAATAAGTGTTCTTCCAGTCTGGGGGAGTTTAGTGACATTTACACAAAATGGTTACAAAACACAAAGAATCCTTGAAAAATCAAGTTACCAAACCTAGAGATTTATGGGAAGACTGAGTTGACAGAGCTTAAAAGTTGAGGCAGGCAGGTATGGTTGACACTTTGGGGAATTACATAGACAACCCCTTTCCTGCTTCTGTAACCAGTCTAGTGTAAATAATAAAAGTCAAAGACTGGATTTTGATTTTTTTATAGGAATCCCAAGTGAGTATTTTCATATAAGTGAATTTGACTGGATTGACATTCATGTTTCTAATAACATCATGTTTCTAGTGATGTTAGATGGTTTAACATCTTTAAAAATACATCTTTGAAAAAGAAATGTTATCTAAATCTTCAAATGTGAGTTTTCTTTGTAAGGTAATTGAATTGCTTCTACAGTGGAGTCCTATGAAATTGTAACATGACAGCTAATTTTGAAACCGAAAGAATATATTTTTTTTCTGTTGATGATTCATTTGAAAAAAAAAGGACTGTGCAAAATTGCCTTAGGTGTATTGCTAGGGAATTGGAGTTAGTAGGGGAATCATAAATTAAAAAATTATTTTGTTAGTATAAAAAAATAAAAATATCTCTCATATAGGCCCCCTACCCCCTTCACCCCAACTCTCACTGATACAAATTAGTAGGCTTTTCTGCTTATTTATTTTTTGTGCTTGAGCTATCTCAGAGCAGACCTTGTATCACTCTATTCAGTGTGTACATTGTGATTTAGTTTCTGCTGTATTAACAAACTTGCATGGGGGGGGAGCAGTGACTGCAGGTGCAGAGGGTGGTTTAATCCTTGGACGTATATGTGTGAGTATGGGAATGGTATCTTCTCAAAAGACAAGGATGGCTCAAGGCAAGTGGAAAATCAAGATCTCCACTTCCTTTGAATGTGATGAAATGTATCTATATCTCAAGGTGGCATTTATCAGTGTAAGAACTGATTGGATTGAGCTTTAAAGTCTAGAAATGTATTCAGACTGTGAACTTCACTCTTAGCCATAGCTGTCCTAAGAATTTCAGATAATGGGAATTCCTTCAAGTTTGTTGAGAGGACATTCTGATGTTCCCCATATCTTTTAAATTATTTATTCCTTTCTTGTAACTCCTTTATTGCCTATCATTGTAAAAATGCCAGGGGCTTACACATGCTCTACCATCATTGTTACTGTATGGCATCACATTGAAAACCAACGATTATCCAATAGTTCGCCTTCCCTTATAATAGTTCTTATGCTATTACTGGTGCTTAGCCAAGTAATTGAAATAGAGCTAATACTAGGAAGATTTTTTTCACATCAGAAGGCTGGTTGTTTGCTCTATGTGTGCATGACACATAGGGCAGATGGTTCCCTACCTACACCAGCTCCTTGGAGGAGACAGCATTGTGGTTGGTCATAGCTAGAGGCAGCAGAGACAGCTGCTCTGAACACACCTGTAGGAGTGAGAATTCAAATGAGCTCTAGGAAAGGAGTTAAAAAACCACATACTCTGTAATGCACTAGAGTGCACAAGGGTATTTCCCAGAGTCTCTGTTGTGCTCAGTATCTACAAATTAATGGGGTGCTAAAAATCTGACTTAACTCATCTCAGACATTTATCAGAAACATAAATGTACACACACAGCCACATGGAAATGCATGCGCAAACACACACACACACACACACACATATATAATAGAGGTTTGGGAGGTTTCATTAGTTTTCCCTTTCCCCCTAATTCTCTTTTTTACTCTCTCTTTAATAACCTTTTTTTGCTGTTACTACTAACAATCCCTTGACCACTCAGAGGGAGGCATTTATGAATAACATCAATTATCATTTATTGAATTATATCAGGAAATTATAATTTTACAGTGCCGTCTTATTTAATATTGATGACCAGAAATTAAAAGAAGGATGTTATATCATTTCCAGAGACATTAAAAATCTTCTGTGAGACAACAAATGGTGTGTTTGGGAGCCAAGGCAGCACTACTTACAATAGCCAAGCTATGGAAACAGCTCTATATGCCCAAAGACAGATGAATAGACTAAAAAGTTGTGCTATGCATACATAATGGGATATTACTCAGTGATAAAAATATTGAAATATTCCCATTTGTGAGTTCATGTATAAAACTGGAAGGGATTATGCTACGTAAATAGACCAGAAGGGGAAAGATAAATGCATCATGATTTCATTCAAATATGGAATATAAAAACGAAAGTGAGCAGGCAAAAGTGAACAATCATCCCCCCATCAACAGAAATCTGACTGTAAACTTGAGGCTACCAGAGAGAGGTAGAGGGATTAGCAGGGGATGGGGATGGGGGCTATATATATAGTGGACTATAGTGGAGTACCACTGGGGCTTTGGTGGTTGATTTAGCATGGTAAAATATATCTGAATAGTTGTGAACCTATATCCCTAAATGATATATGGTGTTGTAAACCAATGTACCATAATAAAAAATGATGTAATTAAAATAGAAAAGACCAAAAAAAAAAAGTGTTTTGCAGGCTTAAAGGATACTGGGTAAATAGCTTTGAAACTTCTAGGAAAAAATTACCGTAATTAAAAAAACATTGTTGTATCTGATTCACTTTATTTTAGAATAAAATATGAATTAGGCTCTAGTCGGAATTCGTCTAATATTAAGCAAAGTCCACAGTTCCATTTCCATTAAAAGTAACCACTCCATAATAATATTTGCATTTTCCATGCTGTGCTTTGGTCCATGGGTAAGTTTTCTTTAATATTACACTATTTCAATGACTGTATTTTCATGCCAATTTTTTCTTTTCTGAAGGACAGACCATTTTTATTTATTTTTCTCCCCCACTTTCCCAGGGCAGACCATTTTTAAATTAAATTAATTAATTTATTTTACTTTTCTGTTCATTTTGTACACTATTTGGTATCTCCCCCCTCAGGTGAAGTCCCCACAGTTCTCTTACTACCACCACAACCATGATCCATCACCATGGTCCCTTGTGCTCTTCCTTCCCCTGTTGTGATCTCTCCCCATCCCACTCCCCTGCTGCCTCAGATCTGCCATCGGCTTGCAAGTTTTGTCTTTTTCCTCACCCTTTGTTTGGTTTCTCTATATTCCACCTATAAGTGAAACTATCTGATATACATTTTTTCCCTTCTGGTTTTTTCACGTAGGACAATCCCTTCCAGCTCCATCTGTGTTGCTGCACAGGGCATGAGTCTATCTTTTTGATCACTGAGTAGTATTTCACTGTATATGTGGACTCTTGAGCTATTTGTCTGTTTTGGAACATTTGGGTTGTTTCCACATCTTAGCTATTGTAGATATTGCTACAATAAATATAGGAGTACAGTTTGCTTTTGAATTAATATTTTTGTATCCTTTGGGTAGATTACTAAGGGCGAAATCACTGGATCATCTGGTAAATCCATGTTTAGTGTTTTGAGGAACCCACACACAGCTTTTCATAGTGACTGGACCAGTTTACATTTCTACCAGCTGTAGAAGAGGGTTCAGAGAGACAAATCCACAGACTAGCCTTGGGCATTCATCTATGAATCTATTTCATTTGAAATTCACAGATATTCATCACATTATAAAAAATAGATATTTGATTGGAACTGATTTGAATTTAAAAATGAAATAAGGATAAATTGGTATTTCTGCAAAATTGAGACAGTATTCTGATATAAATTGTGTCTATATTTATGCAAGTTTTATGATGTACTTTTGAGAAAAGTTTCTTTCTGGATTTATTTTGATATGTCTTGACTAGATGTTAAATGTATTTCTACGTGCCTTGTGAGGTATATAATTTAAACTTCCTATTTTGCTGCCAGTTTATTGACCTTTTAGCACAACTGTGCTGAATTCGCAAAGGAACTCACACATGCCAGAACTAACCCTTCCCTCTTCATAGTCTCATTATACACTATTCAGGAATAGTATATGCTTGAAATATTCCCAGCTGGGTGACACAGGCAGGGTGTCTAGCTTGTTTCCACACCTCCCAGATAGTCACGATGAAGTAGAGTTCACTTCTTCATTTGTCTGAGCGAATACACTCTGATCCTCACTGGCTGAGTTTCTTTTGGTTACTTGCCAAGTATAGTACAACATCTACTCTCTAGTTGTGTTATCCCCTCTCTTGGGAATGAATGCTGCATTTTGTTTTGATATGTGTTCTTTCCAGCTCACTAATAAAGTTCCATCAGGGTAGATGAACGACTTTTCTGACTATGACATAGGAGTGAAGAACCAAAGAACGAAATTAAGTTCCATAAATTTCCACAAGGGAAATAAAGTGGAGTAGTTGGGAGAGTCATGTCAGAAGTGTATAGTTTTGGGGAAAAATAAATAGGAAGCCATCTCATTGAGCATCAATGAGTTTGAATTCACATATGAAAGTTGAGCCAGTCAGTGGAGGAGGCCTATGGCTAATTTGCTAAAAAATGGAGGCATCTACTCACTATTTTGCCATCAACTGATCATACTCTTCCAATTTGATGTCAACTGACTATATTGCTGTTTACAGAATACAGGTATACTTCTGCCACAGACCTGTTTTAACTGCAAGGATAGTAGGAAGAAAATGACTGTGCACCTATAAAATGTGCACAGATGTTCTACTGAGGAACTGCCCTCCCAAATGAAAGATGTCCTGGAAGATGTCCAGAAATAATCTAACCCACGTAAAATTAAATATTTTATTTTATAATGTCTAGTTTTCTGAAAATGTACATATAGGGTAAATGAGTTGGTCTGGTTTTTTGCTCCATTAGTCTCTATGACCAGCACCTGGGGTGTTGTGCCCTCCCCATGCCTGAACCCAGTGGGTATGCACATGTGTGACTGGGCACACCTGGGCCTTGGAGGAGAGGATAAAAGGGTGGCTTTAGCCCAGGGTGTGGGAGCATGTAAAGACAGAGCATGAGAAGGTGAGAGAGAGAACACCAGAGAGCCCGGAGAGAGTGTGAAGAATCCTGGGGACCAGAGGACTTACCTGCTTCCCAGTACCCCCCAGCCCTGGCCCTGCTCTGTCTAGTATGTCTGTTTTACTGCTAGAACCAATGAAGAACCTACGCAGATTTAGGATGCTTGCACTATAATTGGCATAATGATCAGGATGTTTACACTAGAGTGTAACTCTATTAATATTTCATCAAAATAAATAGGGAAGATGGTAATTAAAAAAAGTAATGCATTGATTTTTTCTCTCTCAGTATATCTACCCAGTTAACCTAGTCAACTCTTGATCTGTATGAATGTCAAGGCTGTTATAGATTAACAAATAAGAAAACAAAAATCTGTGTTTTACAATAATCTTTCCTTAACTCACATCCCTCAAGGGGGATAATCTTTGTTGGCTAAGCACAAATTTACTGATTTTATTTAGAATAATGGCCTCTGTGGTGGTTTTTTAGTCATTGTTTCTCAACTTGAACATATTCTTTCTGTGCTTTATTTGTAGGAAACCTAGATTGATAGTTTTCAGTCATAATTGAATCATGACTGTCTGCTTAATGTGAAAGGATATTTTAGATCATTAGCCCCAAAACACAAATCTGATGGGCTACAAACCCAGTTTAACTGCTATTACATTGTATTTTGACCCAAGTCACAGAAGTTTCCTAATGTCTAATTCTGGCTTGGTTTACTTTCCCTATGATGCATTCAACAAAGTATACACATAGGAGACAACGATAAATGGGAAATTTAAATTCCAGTTTACTCTTACGGGCTGTTTATGCCTGAAGCTCAAGTACTAATTTCTCTGTAAGCTCAACTGGAATGTAAGGCCTATTTGAAAGGCTTAAGGGACTTTTATTTTCCACTTAACCCAAACCCTACTTTAAAGATCTTACCATTTCCCTACAAGTAACACATGACTAAAGAATGGAGTTAAAATTAATCAAGTGTGTGCGTATGTAAGAGAAAAAGAGCAAGATGTTTTGTCAACCATTGAGGACAGACTCAGTCAAATTAATTATATTATCACATAAATAAAAGCAAACATAGAATGCCAGAAGAACAATTCAATAAACATGTTCTTTTAATTCACTGTGTGATATAACCACTTGTCAGTGCTCATTTTTCACAGATGTCACATGGCTTCATCTTCTAGTGTTGAAAAGTTACTTATGTATTCTAACCTTTGTTAATGAAAAAAACCATAGTGTTTGCAAGAGGTTAGGCATGAGAAGTACAGGCACATCAATAGAGGAAACAGCATACGTGGGCTCAGTATCAATTCTACTCAATAGTAGCCAAGACATTTTAATGACTTTGAGTGTCAGTTTTTTCATTATCATAATATATGCCTCCTAGGGCTGCTCTGAAGTGCAAATGAAGTAACATTTTAAAACAGTAACACACAGTGCAGGTTTGATCAATTAACACATTGAACTGATTCAGGTTGTAGTTATCAATTCACTCCTTTTCATGAGACAACTTGATAGACTAGAGATCTGGGTTAAACCACAGGTCTTGGTGGTTAAGTAAAGTAATTTTGCTTCTATGATCTTCAGGCTCCACCCTCATCAAGTCTCAATGTTCAAAGAATGGAAGAAGTGTATTTGACTTTAATCTGTGGCAGACAAGCACAAAATCCCACAATGAAATAGGACCTGTGAGTGAGACTTCCCAGGTCTTTTTCTCTAGCTTCACTCCCTGGAAGGAGAACATCATTGATGAGGGGGAGGACTGGAAAGCACTTTGAAGTAAAATAATTCAGTTGGAAGACTTGTGGACAAGAAAGGAAATGATAAATTGAGAAGATAGCATAGTACTCTCCATGAACTACTGTTTGTGCTCACTCTTGTTGGAAGGAGAGAGAACTAAAACATTTGACTAAGATTCTGGCTTGCAATGCACAAGCACACTCCAGAGTTGCATGGAGAACATGGGCTTCTTGCTCTTTGCATAGTTTTCTATTAATGAGATGGGTTTAAATTTAGACTGTTTTTTTTCCTGGCCATTCTATATGATTTAGGTTTTCTAATCAATGCCCCTTTAAATATCTGCAAAGAATGCTGATCAAGTTGAGATTTTTGCCAGTAAAGCTTATCTGAAAATCTGTTCTGGGCATGTGAAACACAGAAGTGGATGGCTTTTTGTATAATTTTGTATTTGAGTATTAATTGGATATAGCTTATTTACCAAATACTGTAACAAGCACTTTACAAAACAATGTCTCATTAAAAAATTGTGATCTGATGACATTGAAAGACTGAAATCAGGAAGCATCCAGAAAGAGCGATATATAGAATCTTCCTGGGTCCCTAGAACAGAGTTGGGATTATGCAATATTCTGCAAGGTCAGTTTCTTGTCTGACTGAGAATGGCTGTCTTTGTCAGAGCTTAGAATTTTGAACAGCCATGTTTTCCTCTAATAGCCATCCATTATTTTCCCCTCAACTGAAAAAAACAAATACCTTCAGTGGGAAGTAATTTACATGATCCAGGCAAGAAGCTGTGGTTTCATGAATTTTATATTTGGAAATGCAAGAGAAATGATCTCGGTCACTGAACATTATGCTCAATTGTTTGAGCATCTCTGTCTGGGGGTAATTTCCCTTGCATACCTTGTGCTTCACTGTTTGGAAAGAACAGGGTCTAGATCAATTTTGTGGTGGGTTAATTGTTCTTCCTATGACTCTATGAAGTGCTGATTTGAACTCTTTGTTTCTCAAGGTATAAATCATTGGATTGAACAGTGGAGTGAGAATCGTATAGGATACTGATATAAGAGCATCCTGACTTGAGGAGTAGTTGGATTTAGGCCTTAGATAGATAAAGGAGGCACAGCCATAATGGACAGTGACAACAATGAGGTGAGAAGCACAGGTGGAGAAAGCTTTGTACTTGCCCACTGTGGAAGGAAATTGGAGTATGGCAGAGATGATGCGAACATATGATACCAAGATCAGTAACAGGGGAATAACCAAGACTAATGAACAAAGCATAAAGATGACAATCTGATTAAAGTGGGTATGATGAGATGCCAGCTTGAGGACAGGAGAGATGTCACAGAAGAAGTGATGGAGTTGATTGGAGGAGTGGAAGGGCAGACGAAATACCAAGGTGGTGATGGCCTGTGCAACAGTGAAGCCACAAGCACAGGCTACAGCCACCAGCCCTCCACACACACCAGGTCCCATTATCATGGTGTAGCGCAGAGGATTACAGATGGCCACATAGCGGTCATAACCCATGACTGCCAACAGGAAAGAGTGGGAGCAGCCAAGGAAGAGAAATGTAAACATTTGGATAACACACCCCAGGAAGGAGATGGTCTTCTTCTGAGCCAGCAGATCAACCAGCATCTTGGGTACAATAACAAAGGTGTAGAAAGTCTCAGAGCAGGAGAGAACAGCAAGGAAGAAGTACATGGGGGTATGAAGGGCTCTGTCCAGCACAATAGTGGAAATGATGATGACATTGGTGCCCAGGGTGAACAGGTAGACAAGCAGAAAGACAACGAAAAGTAGTCGCTGTAGCCCAGCCAGAGAGGAGAAGCCGAGGAAGACAAACTCCCTCACTGAGGTCTCATTGACCTGCTCCATGGAAAGAGCATCATCAGGAGACAATCTGAGAAAGAGAAGAAAGTGTAACAAGAAACCCCTGAATAACACGAAATCAATCACTATGAAGCATGGTTCTGATTTTGAATTCTAAAGTCATATTCCTCCTTTAGTTTTTTATTTTAAGACAGGAATAAGTATTGAAAATCAGACAGAGTACATCTGACTTTGTGATTCCATAGTAATTCTAACATCATAAATGTTCTTGACTTTTCTCAGCTTCAACTAGTCCAACTTCATTTGGAGGATGAAGCTGTTTTTCAAATTCTGAACCTCTCACTTTTACTTTCTCTTTTGTTCATTTGACCTTCCTGCTGTCACATACTCCCACTTTCCCTCCATTGCAAAATAAGCCATGTGAATACACTACATGTATGTATATACATATATCTTTACATTTGACCATGAATAGTCTTCAATAGCTTTTCATTACCATTCTCCTTACACATGAGCTCTTACTTTTAATTTCTCCCTAACCTACACCCACATTCTTTTCAACTCCTGGCATGGATCATCAGCTCCATCTTCTTATACTCTCTTGCCGACTCTTGCTCCTCAGTCTTTATTCTTGTTCCCAATCTGGAGAAAGTTCTCAAGATACACTGTGTCAGTACCTCCTCCAATACTACCTTCCTCCTGAAGAGAACCACAGTTTTCACTCAAGATTCTTGTTTATGACTTCCCTTAACACCTACTAAAACCATATTATGGAATCTTTCCTATTGGTACTCTTAACATATTTTAAGGTTATCATTTCCCTGACTAAGGTAACCTTTAAGGTTATCATTTCCCTAGACTAAGTCTCCTGAAACATAAATTGTATCATATGGCTCTACTTCTAAAAATATATGCAAGATTATAACAAACTATATTTCTATGATCATCTACACATGATCATTTCTGTGATCATCTATGATCCCATCTATTTGTGGGATCTCTACAATATGTTTTTATTGTGTCCTTCTTGTCTCTATTCCCTACTCATTATAATTTGTGACTTATTTACTTATTTATAAATATTTACTATTATTCTGAAGACTCAACTAAATCTGCTTTTTTTAGAGAGGGGAAATTTCCTGGGCATAATCTTCATGAAAGAATTATCTCTTCTTTAAAATTTATATAAAACCTTTATTGCTATTTTGATGAGTCATTTATTTTATTTTGAAATATTGCATTGAACTTTTCTTTAATTTTCAACTCGATGTTGTACCTTTGGTGGGAAGATGGGAATGGTACTTGACTTCACTTGAGTTCTTCTCAGCATTTGCAACCATGTTAAGTGCTGAATAACTTCTCAATAACTAATTGCCATATAAATTAAAAGAATAATATTTCACATATCTCTTTCACATCACTATAACCTTCTTCAGACTCTCTGGGTAAGAGAATGTGTCTTTTATTATGGGCATGAGGATTGTACGAGATCAGGAATAGCTAAGATTTATCTCCTACATGGAACTAAGTTTTATTCTTTTAACCAAAAAGAGAAATTTTGTCTGTGATAGGAAAATAGCACTTTGAAAGCATCAATTCACTGGGATTGTATGTAGCCAGGTTTAGTTCTAATTCTTAGTATAATTTTTGCTCTCCAAAGAAAACTGGTATATTAATAAAAAAATGGGAGGAAAATGATAAGCTACCTAGGGTTTATCCCACTTAAAATTATAGAATTCAAAATTATTATCTTAAGCAGTATTAATAACAATAAGTTAATGGCAATATCCCCTCCTCTAGCAGATAATCATTAAATCAAGAATGTCACACTTTACACGACAAATATTAAGCAGTGTGATTATAAATGCATCAAGTTCTCGGAACTTGACGTTAGGGATATATGTCTAAATACCACCCACCCAGGACCCCAAGCTACTTACATTTTAAGGGTGAAATGTATTCAGAAAATTATTAAATGTGGTCACTGAAATTATAGACAGGCACTTGCATTGTGAAAGCAAGGAGGAGACACATCTTGTATATATTCTTGGAAAAGAATATTTTTGTATATATCTCTGGGTCTCTGTAACTATTGTAGAAACCAACTAAAACATTCTTGGAAAAATATAAAACTGGGCAAAATTTAGTTGCTATTACTTTAATCCAGGCATATAAGCAGTTCAGGTAACCACAGTGGCTTCTCCTCAAGTGTGGGAAGTGTTCTCCTGGTCCTGGTGCTTTCTTTTTAGTAAAGATGCTCAACTCCCCACCAAATTTTGCCAAAAGGACAATATTTTCTTCTTCCATCTTATTCTGATTTTTTTCCTCAATACTTAAACTAGGAATTTTTTTGCCTAGAGGATGTTAGAAAACCCTCTCAAATTAAAATATTAATATTCTGTTATTTTTGTAATTCCAGGATCTAAATTCTTAGTACCACTAATTAATTTTTATATAGGACTCTGAATTTTATCTTTAATAGGCACATATAAAGTTGAGTAATGTAGGAATAAAATGCTTCTTAAACGTAGATGTAGATTTTAGTTTTGATTCTGGGATGCCCTACTGATAATATTTTAAATTTTCTAAGAACCATTTTCTTATTTGTATGTTAAGAAAAGTAATTTTTGCCTTCTAGAAATAAAGTAAAAACTACTGAAATCATACCTGAAAGGAAAGAACTCATAGTAGTGAGTGGTTAATAAATACTTCTCTTTCATTACTGTTGCTCTGTAAAGATCCAGATCAGGACATTTTATATCAGTGACATCAAAAGCATTTAACTTATGGCAAGTTGTTGAAATTGCCTTTTCCATACTTGCTCAGAGAGGAAAATGTAAGAGGATTAAAACTGGAGCTTGCGAGCTTCTCCAAATCTCACGGAAAGAAACGGGGTTTTCCAGAGTCCTTTTCCGCATGGGGAGGGGGTAAGGGTTACCACTCTTGAAGTGCCCTGATGCCCTGATCTTTGGTGTCCGGAAGCTCTGTACAGAACTGTGCCTGCTCCCTGTCCACACCTGGTAGAAAGCAAAGCAGGTTCCTAAACTTTTTGTTTTGTAGGGAAGTTATGAGATAAAGTTAGAAGATGAAATTCTAGTTACTTTTAGTCAGATGTAAATAGAAATTTAGGAGTGTCTATGAATGCCTTATAATGATTGGTGATGCATATGTTATACAATATAATTCACTCTGTTTTTAGATTTAAAGCTCAATTATTTGACATTTCATGGCTGTAATAATTCATAAATCTCATATTTTATGATTTTAATTATGTCTTAAACATTTCATGTTTAATAGGAATAAAATCATTGTCCTTTTTTCAGAGGAGAGAAAGCAATTAGGTATAAGATAATCATATATATGATAAAAGAAGTACAACAAAGATATTCTGAAAATCTTGAGGAAAATGCAAATAATTTCAAGGAAGACTTGAAGAACAAAACAAATTGTATTTGAATGTCACCTGTAAACATGTTGATAAAACTACAGAGTGAGTCTTAGAGCAATTGCTTACATAAACATTGCGATTGAACTGATCAAATGAATTAAACAAATATTGCCATTTTGTTATATAAACATACAGCAGCAACTTATTAAGGAAATATATATACACAAGTCTGAAATAAATATTCAATCTCTCTCCTTCCCTCTGCTTCTTTATAATAAACTTCATATTAAAGTCACAAACTAAAACCAAAGAAGCAATTAAAAAAAACACCCCAAACTCAGTTAAGATCTTGGGGAGTATCATTCCAACTTACTAGTTTATCAGTGTGGGTTTTGATGTTTCCATAAGAGAAAATAGCATATGATTTTGGTAATAGTCTATCAATTAAAATTTAGGCTCATCTCTTAGATATGTAATATAAACTTGCCTTGAACATTATCTATATTCTATGTAGGGTGAAAATACTGAGAAATATAACTACTGAAATATCTATGCATATATAAATATAAATATGTGTAGTGAAATATATAGATACTCATATTTGGCCCTCATATACGTGCTATGAAAGGTAGGTAATACTTTAAATACCACCATTTATAAAGATGGAAAGTTTGAGAATCAAAATGTTTGAAGACACTTCTCAAGTTCATATAGCTGGTGGAGCTGGCACTAGATCTTAAATGTTCTGATTGGCATGGGAGTATAGTGTGTGTGTTTGTGTGTGTGTGCAATCAGTATTCGCTCACCTTCCTCAAATATGAAGGTACTTAAAAGAATTTTTGTAGACTTTTGTTGTGGTTCAAGTCCCAGCTCCACTTACATTAGCTCTAGGAGTATGCTGTCTCATACTCAGTTTTCTCATCTTCCTTACTGGATTAATTCTTACATCTGTTACCTTTTCCAAAGTTTCTCCAAAATGAGAAATTCTCCAGAATGAGAAATTATTTTTACAGTAGTTAAGTGTTGCACAAATTAGTTATGGAATTATAATTTGTAATTGAAAAGGAGCAGGCAGTTTTGAGGATATTATTTTAATGTGTAGTGCACACCATTGATTTTGGGGATACAGACACACAATGGAATATTATTCAGCCCGAAAAAGAAGGAAATCTTGCCAAATGTGATAACATGGATTAACCTAGAGATGATTATGCTAAGTGAATAACACAGTCACAGGATTAATTCCACTTATATGAGGTATCTAAAAGAGTTAAACTCACAAAAGTAGAAAATACAATGATGTTTTCCAGAACTTGGGGGAGAATGAACTGGGGAACAGCTGTTCATTGGCTATAAAGTTTTAGCTACACAAGATGAATATGTTCTAGAGAAATGCTGTATAATATTATGTCTGTAGTTAACAAAATTGTATTATGTGCTTAAACATTTATTTATAGAATAGCTCTCATTAAGTATTCTTGTTAAAATAAAACAAAATCTTTTGTGATTAAAATATTGCTAAATGCCCTGTGGAGTGAAATCAGAATTGAGACTGTGTCTACGTAAGTTTAGGATGAGCAATGAGTCAGTTAATTTTGAATATGTATAAACTTTATATGTATGATTTTGCAGAAATACACTTTAAAGCTTTAACTATCTTAGCCAACATTATGTGGAGTCTGCCTCTTTGATTGTGGCTGTCTGCATTTTCCTGGTACTGCCCCAGAAGAGGCCTAATGCCCTTTTCTTACCTGCGATGTGAAAATACAGGTCTTTCCAGAGAAGAGATATTAACCTTGTCCTGTTTCTCAGTGTTGTAGGTATTAAATCCAAGGTGGATGCCTGTTACTCAGAGATGAGTTCCTATTTGCCTCTCCCTTTCCCTAAGAGGAACCAGAGACACAGAGGTACAGGAGACAGAATCCAATTGAAGTGGAGAAAAGGGGTATAGGTCACAATGGGCAGTGGCACTGATCTTTTCTAAGGTGTGATGATGGTCTGGGGATTTAAACCCCGACCAAATCCAGCCCATTTCCTCCTGCCATTTTATGCCAATGGACAAACCACAATTCACAGCTAATAGTGACCAGGAGTGGTTGGCATTTTCATTGTATTTATTAGTAGCGGGCGGTTCTCCTGTGGTCTCCTGATGCCAAGCATTGCCATGGAGACGTTGCACTGGGTTTAATTAACAACTGAGTAGATTGTGGAAAATAGAGGAAAGTCACCAAATGAGAAATTGCTCAAAATTGGGCCCAGGCATTAGGGCTTAGGGAGCAGAAGTCTCTAACCTGCTCTCAGAAGCAGCAATTTTAGAAAATTTGACTTATTTTAAGTTGATTTCTCAATTTTGCAGGTTACTGAAGGGGCAAAAGGGGAATTTGGATAGAACATTCATGATAAGTCTATCATCAAACATGTTTGCTTAACTTAAAAAGTATTTTTGTACTTATAATGAGGGATGTAGCTTCCTTTCAGGCTGAGATGGGAGATTGAACAATTTTGCTTTTTCATAGTGAAGGCCCTGGTCAGAATAAACTAAAAGGAGAATCATCTCACCATCTTAACTCCGAGTTCATTTTTCTAGCCCTCCATTCTAGTACTGAGAAACTAATACAGTATATTATTGAATATAGAAGATCTAAATAGACATGTGCTGAATGTTTGGTGAATCAATGATCACAAGCAATATTACCCCAACAATATAACAACCTCTCGGTCTAAACAAAAAACCATCATTAATCTTTTAATTTTCGATATTTCTGGTTTCCACTTGTATTGAGTTGAGGTGGGAGTGATCACGATTTCAATGTCATCTTCCAAGCACATGTCAGTGGATTCTGAAGACTCAAGCAAGCGATGGTTTGGTTGAAAGTAAGAGCATATCAAACATCTGATAAATAAGAAATTATAATACTGATTAAAAAATGTTACTGAGAACAGAAAAATAATATCCATAAAACTATAACAGTGAAATTTAATATATTTGAGTCTGTCTGAATGCTGAACTTTTGCCCCCTATTCCTGTCCCTCATTCACTGCTTTGAAAAAACTGTGTCCAGAACAGTTCTAAGCCTGTTCTTCAAAACATTGATAAATTTAAAGGCGAATAGGCAAATATTTTTTATATTTATCTCTTATTTGGGATTACCAGATATTTCTGCCTGAGCAAGTTCAGGTCTGGCCTCTTGGCTAGAACACTTTATAAGTGGTTTGTGAATGTAATGCATTTATAGAAAAGGAAGGAAAAATATTATAAAGATCCCCACTGACATGATTCACAAAGTTAGAATATGGACTGGGGATTAGATAAAAGAATTTTATGATGGTTAAGTTTTCTAAATGTGATGACTACATTGTGATTATGTAAGAGAATATTCCTGTTAGTAGGAAATTTGCATTGAAATATTTATGGGGTAAAGGAGTATTATGAAATACCTCAAATGATATGAAATAATATAAACTTACATAGGGAAAGAGAGAATAATGAGGATATGTGGCAAAATGTTAACTAATGGGATCTAGATAAAGAATAGGTGAGGATTCTTTATATTATTGTTGCAAATTTGAAATTATTTCAAAGTAAAAATATGCAGCTTACTAAAAACTGCTTTAGTAAGGTTGACATCTGCAAAGTTATACACATTTACTGTATACAACTTGATAAGTTTGGAGACAACTAGATATCATCAAGACCGTAGACATATCCATTACCTCCCAAGGTTTCCTCCTGAAGTTACTACCACTTTAATAACACTGTGGTAAAAACACTTAACATAAGATCGACTCTCTTAGGAAGCCTAGCAAAGTGGTGGCAGAGTGAAACTGCCAAACTCACTTCCTCCAACTATTCACAATGAAATTTCAACAAAATAAAGTCAACAGCTCTGAAAGATAAATGGGCAACTATCACATTTATTAGGAGCAATAGTGCAGCAGAAGGGAATAGGGAAAACTGTAAGTAAACTGTCTTTTCAGTGATACCAGGGTAGTGAAACCTAGTAGAGGGAGGGACAGATGGTGTGCAGTCCCTATGCTGTTGTTGAGAAAAGGGCATCTGTCCACATAAGACACTTCAGGGAATGGGTACAACATTGGAAAAAGGGGTACCCATAGTTGGTGTGCAGGACAGAAGGTGCACTGTTGGAGAACTATAGTAGTAATGGAGTAGAGCAGTGATCATTGGCATGAGTCTGAGGTTCCTAGTCTAGAACACCTGGAGCCCAAACCAGTAGGGAGGTTGCTATTTGCAGTCTGAGGCTGTGATGTTTCAAACAACTATCCTAGCCCCACCCAAGGCCAAAACTGAGGCCATAGAACCTCTTATTAAACAGAGCTTAAGCCTTTGGATCTTAATGACAGGGAAAATGTCCCAGGGTAAGGATCCATATTCAAAAAGCAAAGAGAACAATTCCTGGTTAGTGGCCGGCCCCTTGAGCCTGAAGCAGAGCCATCCATCACACTGAGCTCAGTTTAAATCAGCCAACCCTAAGCCAATCTGCAGACACAGCAAGAAATATTTTTTTTGTTGTGATAAGGTGTGCATAACAAATTTTACTACCTTAACCATTTTAATAGTATAGTTCAGTAGCATTAATGTTTCACATTGTTGTAAAACAGATCACCAGACCTTCATCACCTTGCAAAATGAAAGTCTATAATATAACTAACAAGCAACACCATTTTTTTTTGCTCTTTAAATGAATTGGATTTATTTGATTAAAAAAAACTTTGATATTTAAATTAGACACAATTTCTTTTTTTTAAAAATAATTTATTTCTATATGAATTACACATCTCTGTGATCTCTGGGGTTCACCACCCCTCCCTGACTGTTCCCATCCTGTCCCATTTCCCGCCCCACCCAGGTTGTGTACTTCAATTTGGTTGTTGACTTGTTTTGACTTTTCTTCATGGATTTTTGTTTATCTTTTCCATGTCCCATATAGTAGTGAAACCATTTGGTTTCTGTTTTTTTCTTTTTGACTTGTTTCTGCTAATATGAATTCTTCTAAGTCCATCCATGTTATCATAGAATCATCTAATTTGTCATTTTTAATTGATGAGTAATATTCCATTGTGTATATATACCACATCTTTTTCATCCAGTCATCTGTTTTGGGACATTTCAGTTGCTTCCATTTCCTTGCAATTATAAATAGTGCTGCAATAAACATCTGAGTACAGGTGTCCCTTTGTACCCACATTGAAGTCACCTTTGGGTAAATTTCCACGGGAGCAATTACTGGGTCAAATGGTAGTTTCATTTTCATTAATTTGAGGACCCTCCATACAGCTTTCCACAGAGGTTGGACTAGTTTACATTCCCATCAGCAGTGTAAGAGTGTCCCCTTCTCTCCACATCTCGCCAGCACCTGTTGTTGCCCGTTTTTTGGATGTGGGCCATTCTTACTGGTGTAAAGTGGTATCTCATTGTGGTTTTGATTTGCATTTCCCTTATAGCTAGTGATGTTGAGCAATTCTTCATGTGCCTGTTGGTCATTTGTTTTTCCTCTTTGGAGAAGTTTCTTTTTAGTTCTTCACTCCATTTTATGATTGGGCTTCTTGTTTTGCTTTTGTTTAATTGTGTGAATTCCTTGTGGATCTTCATTATTAAACCCTTATCACTCTTGTAGAGGGCAAAATTTTTTTCCCATTCAGTTGGGCTTCTTTTAGTTTTTTCTGTCATCTCTTTTGCTGTACAGAAGCTTTCTAGTATGATGTATTCCCATCTGTTTATGTTTTCCTTCAATTTTTTGCCATCTGTAGATTTTTCCAGAAAGGGGTTTCTGAATTGTACTTCCTGGAGGGTTTTTCCCAAGTTATTTTCTATGTATGTTATGGTTTCAGGTCTGACATTTAAATCTTTTATCCATTTTGAGTTGGTTTTTGTACAAGGTGTGAGGATGTCTGGGTCCACTTTTTGCAGGTCTTAGTCCAATTTTCCCAGCACAATTTATTGAAGAGGTTATCTTTGTTCCAATGTAAATCCCCCCCCCCCACGTCAAAGATTAGTTGACTATATATGTGTGGTTTCATTTCCGAACACAATTCTGTACCATTGGTCTGATTGTCTGTTGTTGTACCAGTACCACACTGTTTTAATTATTATGGCTTTGTAGTATAACTTGAGGTCTGGGATAGTTGGCCTTCCATTCTTTCTTTTTTTGGACAGGAGGCTTTTTGATATTTGAGATCTTTTGTTATTCCATATGAACTTCTGTAATTGTTTTTTCTATCTCTTTAAAAAATGTCATTGGAATTTTTATAGGAATTGCATTGAAGCTGTAGATTGCTTTTGGCAGAATGGCCATTTTGATGATGTTAATTCTTCCAATCCATGAGCAGGGAATGCCTTTCCATTTTCTTATGTCTTCTTCTATCTCTTTTAGCAGTTTTTTAAAGTTTTCTTTGTATAGATCTTTCATGTGCTTTGTTAGGTTTATCCCAGGTATTTAATTGTTTTTGGTGCAATGGTAAATGGGATGACTTTTTTAATTAGCAGCACAATTTTTTTTAAATGAAAAAAGACAGTAACAAAAAGATAAGAATTTGATCTCACTGGACTTTGCAGTGGTACTGTTACAGGGCAACCAAAAAGGAAAAGGGATGGTCTGGGAGTGAGTCCTCATCCCTATATTTAGAAATTAACTCAGAATGAGACCCAAGGGCAGACACATATAGAAAGGTTAATGAAAAACTTATTTACAAGGGAAATGAAAAGGAGGGTGCATACACACAGAGAGAGAAAGAGAGAGATTAATTGGTTAACTATCCTAGGGGTAGTGTTATCTGTGCCGGGACCCCATGTATACTCTAAAGTCAAGGAAAAACAAATCCCCTCCAGTTCACATCTTCCCATTTCTGTCAAGCATGGCTGCAAATTCCATCCTTTATTCCCAGCAATTCCCCTCAGGAAGTCAAGGGTTATGGTAGATCCATGGAATGATGGCAGTTGTAATCCTAGGCATGGAGATGGGGGTGAAGTTCACAGAACAGTTGTAGGTGGAGTTCATTCAGGGCATACTGTTTTACCAACTTTCCCCTAGACTCTGCTAGTTCTTTCATGTTGAGCATTTGTATTCCTGCCAGTATTGTTTGGGGTTCCAGTTGCTCTACATTTGCAACAAAAGTTTAGAGTCAAATATGCTCTTCTTTGACTGCTCCCCTTCCATATCTGCCAGGCACTTCTTCCTGTGCAAATAGGCTGAGGTTACTGCATTGACACCAAAACTCATTTCATTTGAGCTATTCAACTGTGTTTGTGTAATACTAAAGAAACTGGACTAATCAGTCAATTGGGTGTCTTCTTTTTTTGAAAGTCTTTAATATTATGAACAATGGAGGATATCTCCTTTTCTTATTGATTCATAGGACTATTGTAAACATTCTGGATAGTAGTATTTTATTTGTTATATGTGCTTCAAATATCTAACTCTGAAAACTGCATTTTTCATTCTTGTCAGATATCTTTTGAGTTTGAAAAGATGTTGTTATTTTTTAAAGAAAGCACCATTCATCCTTTCTGAGTCACTATCTTGTGTGCTATTTAAGGAAATGTTGCCTCCACAAGATTATAATTATATTTCTAAAAATTCCAGAAATTTTATTACTTGATCTTAAATATTTAGTTTTAATGTCCTTCTGGAATTAGTTTTTGTATATGTCATACAGTAGAGGCAAAGATTTATTTATTTTTCTCTTATGGATATCCATTTGACCTTGTACTATTTTTGCAATTATGATTTTTCATTCCAGATATGGACAAATGTAATATAAACATCAGTATCTTTGTGGTCATAACCAGATGAATATACATGAATTAGTTATTTCTAAATTAGCTTTTCTGTTCCATTGTTCAAGCAAGGCTTCTTGAACCAATGTTATACTATCTTTTTTTTTTTAACTAAAAATTCACTGTAAAATTGTTCACTGGAAATGAAATCCCTCTAGACTTTTGTTTAAGATTATTTTGACTTTTTTTTATCTTTTGCATCTTCAGCTCCCATATTTCTAGATTTAAGGACTGATGAGACAAAAAGAAAGGTTATTTTTGTATTACTGATTATATCTCAGGCAACCATGCAATATCTTTCATTTATGAATCTTTTATGTGCATATTTCTATATTCATAATAACAATTTCAATGACTAAAGTTTATTTTCTTCCTTTCAGACTACTATTACTCATTTGCTTTCCTAAGAGTAGGAAAGAACTCATGTAATAGGGACTAGAAGCAGAAATAGTGTACATTTTGTCTCATTCCTGCTATAAAGGGAAGATTTCCCTCCATCTTATCACTAAGTATGATATTTGCTATAAATTTTGAAGGTACTCTATCAGGAAAAGAAAGACTACTTTTAAGTTTTATATTTCTTCAATTATAATTGAATGTTAAATATTATGAAAATATTCTGTATCTGTCTTGAGAGATATAAAATAACTTACATGTCTAATTAATAGCCTATATGTACTCTCACTTTATATCCTCTATCTCCTCCTATTTATTCTATCATGTCTCTCTATCTTCACCTATCTCTACTATCATCTAATTTAATCAAGCAATCTAGCTATCTTTTTGCAATAAATGAAGTAACTTTCAAATGTAAAATATATTAAGTCAAATCACCTTTGGATAAACTCCATTTGTGACAACTTTGATTCTAGTGAACCACCTTAATTTAACCTACAAAGTTGTTCCTAATGGTATCATGATTCTACTTTACTTTTATCAACTTCTGTTACAATGGTGGTCCCTGTTTTCAGGTATACCAGACACTTACATTTATTCCTCGAGGCTCTGCATTCCTTCTATGAGCCTGTGCACATGTCCAAAGTACTCTTTTCTACACTTTACCTCTTTGTTTTTTATTTATTTTCAGGTTTCAATGTAAATATGATTTATTTCACTAAATATTTTCTGATTTCAATACTGAGTTACTAAGACAAAAATACAGTCATTGCATCCCAGCTAATTATTCACCTCATTGTTTTATAATTCTTTGTCTGCAATATTTTTTACCTCTCAATCACTCTCATTATTGCATGCATATTGAATGATAGATGCTGAATAATTATTTGATAAATGAATAAAGTATAAACCACCTTCTGGGTTGGGAATATTGAAAATTAATATCAAATAAATAAAAAAAAAGTTATAGAAACTGAAGAAGAAAATTAATGTCGAAAAGACCACTGCAAATTAAAAAAAGTAATTCAGCTTTTTGCGATAATTTATATTTATAGGGAAATTAGACATTGATGATCTATCTTTTGTTATCAGTTATGAATTAAAAAGTATTTTTGAAAGTCTAGTATGTGCCAGTGTATACACACATACATATATGTATGTATGTATGTATGTATGTATGTATGTATGTATGTATGTATGTATTTATTCTTCTATATCACCATTACCATCTTGATGACCTGCAAAATATATTCGGTGTCAGTCTATATTAGTCTCTGAAGAACACTGATTCAGCCAATGATCTAAAGCAAATTTGTGGATGCTTTCATTACTGTAGGAATGGAAAAGGAAATATTTATATCAAGTGAAAATGAGGCAGAAATGCATTTTACAAATGTGTTGTGTATGTGTTGAGAAGATGCAGTTTGGGGAAGAGTAGTGTTCTGAAAATTTTGAGGCCACAGAGAATGAACACGAAAGTAACACCCACATTCTCTGTAATTCAGTTTTTCCAATAATAGAAGGGGTTCCAGGAATGAACAAATTCCTTTCACCAGTGGGTGGTATGAACTTTAGCTTAACAAATAAAGTTCAAACTACTGAATCAAAAGCTTGTCTAAAATAAATATCCGTGTTCTCATTCAACCCTCACAATCAAAGGCAGGCCCAGTGGATGTTTGTATTCGGATGAACTAGGGATAAATTATCAAACGAACTTCACCCCTGGGACACTCTCTGGCAACCACACCAGGTATTAAACAAAAAAGTACAACATCATTGACCAAACCACAGTGAAGTCTATCCTTCCTCTTCCATTGCTCTTTGTTCCTCCCTGACTTTTCTCTGTTCTTCCAGTCCTACCCATTCTTTCTCTCTTACTCTTACATTCTTCATTCTAATCTGTTTTATCCCTCCAGGTTTCATAATGATAATAAAAAGTTAAAATTTATCAAATGTGTATGTTTCAAGTGATGTTCTAGATTTACTGACAGGCATATCCGTATTTAATCTTTATAACAGCCCTATTTTAATCACTTTCAATTTATAAGGCTTAATTTACTAGACTAACACAGAAAGTTATGTGTGCAAATATATTTTTTATTTAATTTTTAAAAAAGATTTCATTTTTTACTATTATTTTTTTAATTGAATGCACACACATATTTACATTGTTTTTCCTGAGATACTGCCACCATCCTGTCATCCGTTAAATGCCATCCCAATCTCCTATGCCCTTCTGTCCTCTGACCTCCCCCTCCCTTATTTTATGCGTTAGTTCTGCTATCAGTTTGCTAGTTTTAACTTTCTCTTATTCTTTTGTTCATTTGTTTTTGTTATATCCCTCATGAAATGTACTTTTAAATCTTGATTATGTTTCTCTCTGGCATCCAAGAAGTGCATCTAAACTCTACATGCTCAAGTGAAAGGCTTAGAAATGAAAATGTATGAAATTAGTACCATATAAAATTCAGTTGTTTTATTGAAACACATATATAACAAAACCTTAGTGAATTGGCAGCAGTGTATGATGCAACAAAATGTGGTCATTTCTTATAGTGAGACAGAAAAGAGAGAGGTCACTGTATTTTACCCGACACTTACTATGCTTAGTTTTACACTTTGTACATAGTATTAAATGCATAAACAAAACTCCTGAATGGTTAGCTCACTTTCACATTGTATCTGGCAGTAAATATAATCCTAGTTTATGGAAGGAAGAAAAGAAAATGAAGGACAGGTAAGGGCAAACTAATACTTTTTAACACCTTCTCTCATGTAAGCACAGAATCAGTTTATATTTATTCATTTATTTAGTTCTTACAATGCCCCACTGTGGAGATATAAGATCCTTGTGTTCAAAGGAAATATCTGACCATAAAAAAGTCAGATTTGACCTGTGGCATTTAGTTGAAAAATTTTCTAAATCAAGGTTCAAACTCAGTTTATTGTGACTGTAGAATTGTCTTTTCTACTCTACAACCAACCTCTGAGAACTTGAATTCTCTTCACATCTCTTTTTGTGTGTGTGTGTGTGTGAATTATTAATCTTTCTGTTTACAAATGACATCATTTTAACAAATATTTCTTTTTAAATCTCAAATTTTTTTTTATTATAAAATTTATTCCAGTTGACAATTTAGACCATAAACATGTACATGAAAATTCCATAAAAGGCATGAGTATGTGGGGGGTTAGGAGGGGTGGGGATGGGAGGGAGTGGTCAAGGAGGGAAGGTGGTGGGTGGTCCCCAGGGAATACAGAGATGTGAAACACATACATAAAAAAATAAAAAAATAAATAAAGAAAAAAAAGGAATCAGTACAATTGCTACGCTGGGGAGAAGCAGCTCTCTTGCCTACCTGGCACTATGCAGATGGCTCTCTTTTTCTTTCTCCATCCCCTAAAATTTTTTTAAAATTTGCATATATATGTATATTTATATTCCATTATTCCATTATTGTGTACCCCGGGGCTTTCCCACTTTACTAACATTTGTTAACCATCCTGATCTTTTGTGCTCTTCACCTCCCCTGCCTTCTTCCCCCTTCTCCTCTCTCGTTCCATGGTTCAGTCCCATTGGTTGTTTTCATTCTTTCTTATTCGTTTGTTTGTTTTTCCCTATATCCATCATATAAGTGAGACCATCCTGTACTTCTCTTTTTCTTTTTGACTTATTTCTGCTAATATGAGTCTTTCTAGTTCCATCCATGTTGCTGCGAATGACATGTGTTTGTTCTCCTTGATTGATGCCCAGTATTTTGTCACGTGTATATGTACCACATTTTTTTAGCCAATCATCTGTTTTGGGGAATTTGGTTTGTTTCCAAATCTTGGCAATTGTAAACAGGGCTGCAATGAACATGCGTGTACATGTGTCCTTTTGAATTAATGTCTTCATGTTCTCTGGGTATATTCCTAGTAGTGGGATTGCTGGGTCAAATGTTAAGTCCACTTTCAATTGTTTGAGGGTCCTCCATACAGCCTTCCATAGTGGCTGGGCCAGTTTGCACTCCCACCAGCAGTGTAAGAGAGTTCCTTTTTCTCCACATCCGTGCCAACATTTGTTGTTGTCTGTTTAATTTATATGGGCCATTCTTATTGGTGTTAGATGGTATCTCAGTGTGGTTTTAATTTGCATTTCCCTGATTATTAGTGATGTGGAACATTTTTTCATATGCCTATTAGCCATTTGTATCTCCTCTTTGGTGAAGTGTTTTTTTAGTTCTTCTCCCCATTTTTTGAGTGGGTTCTTTTGCTTTGTTTTTTTTGAGCTGTAGGAGCTCTTTGTAGATCTTTGTTATCAGACCCTTGTCACTTGTCTGGAGGGCAAAAATTTTCTCCCAGTCGGTTGGGTTACTTTTTGTTTTGTGTATTGTCTCTTTTGCTGAACAGAAACTTTTTAGTTTTATATAGTCCCAGCTGTGAAATCTCAAAATTTACATAGCTATATTCTGGGACTTAAGTGACATTCCACATTGTTTCCTTCAGTGTAGGAAGAGTATTAAAGGCTGGACATTTTCAGAAAGATAATGTGGCACTGAAAAAAAATGTCATTTTCAGTGCACAACAATAGCATGATTTGATTTGTGGAAGGTTTTCATGTTTACAGAACTTCCTGGAGACCAACAGGTAGAGCAGATACAGGTTAAACACAAAGACTTTTTCATGAAATAACCAAGGCTGTTTAAAGTTCTTATTCAGTTTTGGCTGAAAGATCTAGAACAAATAAGGATAGATCTGTTTATGGAACTGATAGTCTATCCAGGACACTTTCATGAATATAACTTCCTAACAACTCACTCATGCAGTTTTGGGAAATGAGTACCTACTGAGAACCTTTTTCAGAGCCATCTTCACCTCTTTATTTCTCAGAGTATAGACAAGGGGGTTGAGTAATGGGGTGATCACAGTATAGGTGACTGCCACAAGTAGGTCCTTATCTGAGGCATACAGGGATGTGGGCCTCAAGTAGATGAAGGAGGCACAGCCATAGTGGACAATTACCACGGTGAGGTGGGAGGCACAGGTGGCGAAGGCTTTACGCTGTCCCTCTGCAGAGGAAATTTTGAGGATAGTGGAAACAATGAAAACATAGGAGATGAAGATCAATATAAAGGGAACCAGCAATACCAGAATACTAAGGAAAAAGATGACCATCTCTTTCAAGTTAGTGTCTGTGCAGCCCAGCCTTATGACAGGGGAAATGTCACAGAAAAAGTGTTTGATCCGATTAGAGGCACAGAAGGGTACACCAAACACCAGGACATTGACAACAACAGAGATCATGAAACCACAGAAGCTGGAAGCTAGAACCAGGAGTATACAGGTGGTTTGGCTGACGATAAGTGTGTAGTTGAGAGGGTTGCAGATAGCAACGTAGCGGTCGTAACCCATCACAGCAATGAGGAAGCAGTTGGTACAAGCTAAGCCCACAAAGAAATAGAGTTGAGTAGCACATCCAGCAAAAGAAATCGTTGGATTTGTGGAAAGCAGATTGGCCAGCATTTTTGGTATAATGACCAAGGTGTAGCAAGTTTCAGAGCAGGAGAGGACAAAGAGAAAGAAGTACATTGGGGTGTGGAGAGCTCGGTCAAGGCGAATGACAGTCATGATGGTGATATTGGCCATCAAAGTAGTCAGGTAGACCAACAGGAAGATAAAGAAGAGGAGGATCTGCAGATCCCCCAGGTTTGAGAAGCCTATGAGGATGAACTCGGTGATCATACTCTGGTTCTGTTTCATTGGTCAGTGGAAATCAGGGCCTCCTAAGGTTGAGAATAATAAGAATTTGACAGATGTGACATGTGTTTCTGTACCAGAAGCTAATATTGGCATTAAAAACAAAGAAGTGAAGCACATTTTTCTGAGGATAAGGGAAGCAGGTGACATGAGTAGTGACATGTGATATCTCAATTCAAAGACATTTGAAGAAATTAATATTTGTTTTTGTAAGTCATTGATATCTTTTGTATTCTTAGTTGCATAGAAAACTCAGATATAGAATGTTAAACTAAGAACTGAATGAAGACTCATTCATCTAATCCCGTCACTTCTGGAAAAAAACCTGAGGTTAAAAAAGAGGAATCCATTTGTTTAACCCATATGATCAAAACAGTCTTTAGTCATATTAGCTGAAATAGCCAGAAAGGAAAAGAAAAATGCCAGATGGTCTCACTTTTGTGTGGGATATTGGGAAAACAAACAAAAGAACACAGAAAAGTTAAAACTAACAAACTGATAACAAAGCTAAAGTATACAGCAAAGGAGAAGGAGGGAGAAGTCAGGGAAAGGATGAGCACAAGACAGCTCATGGGTAACATGGTGGTGGGAGAACTTCAGGGTATACAACAATGTAAGAAAACATATATACATATATATATATATAATCAATAAAAATAAAGTCATCAAAGTCATCTTATGAAAATCTGATTTAGAAAAAACCCAAAATCCAATGAAAAGTAATCTATTCAGAACCTCATAAACTTGGCTCAAATAATGCTTGAAGAATTTTTTATCTATTCAAAAATGTCAAGATTTATCCATGTTTAATTGTAATTCGAATGGACCTAGGATGATCCCATATATTGGTGGTTCCCTTGGGATGAGGAGTGCATCTAAATTAGGGTGATGTGGTGGTGGGACTACATTTGAAAGGAAAAATCAGTATTGTACAAAAATAAACAATGATGTAAGAGAATAAAAAAGTTTAAAAATTAAAGAAAATTCTTAAAAAATTTGACATAAAGATGGCCCCATGAGATACCTGGAATATGATAATACAGACATAACTATGGCAATTGAGTGAAAAATGTGAAGACTCAGGCTGCATTTTGGTTTCTGTATTAGTTTTCTTCAGTGAATCCAAAGCAATAAAAATTACATAACATAAAAAAGGAACCTAATGATGCTCAAATTACCTTTGCAACATGATAAAGCTTGGGCTGAGATTTTTACTCCTTTGGGCTATTTCTATCTTTCTTGCCTCCATCATTGTCTGTAGGAACATATGTAGTTGCTTCAGAGACCACATGACACTAAAACCTTCATCTATTCTTAGGCAATCTTTGTACCAGAAAATAGTTTAGAGATCTTCATACCTATTTGATCCAATTCTGCAAACCTTTTGATATAAATCTGGAGAACCTTGTCTAATCACTGTAGTCACAGTCCAGTTCTGAGGAGTCCACAGCCTTAGAGACTATTGTTCTATTGCTAGATAGCTTAATAGGCTAGAACCTCCTTATTTTGAGATAATTTATACCTCTTTGAGACATCACCTGTTGTTTTTAATTTGTCTGCCTATACTCTCAAGAAGTTCATTTTTTAAATGAAAGTCTTTTAGTTATTGAAATAAAACTGTAATTTCATTTTATGGGTCATATTTTCCTTCCAAAGACATTCTCAGTCTCATAGTTGTTTCTCATGGCATTATTCCTGAAATTCTTTGTCTTAATCATCATCTCACATGCTTTACATCACACATTCAGTTCTGTAATACAAATTGGCTGGTTTGCAGCCACCACACATTTCTGATTTTCTCTGTCTCTACACATTACATTTTCTTCTTGATGTCATTTATCCTTCAGAAGAGTCAACACTCTCATGAAACTCCAGATTAATATTTATCTTCTGAAAGACCTCTCTGAGTAGCTCTGTGATCACTATGTGTGTGTAATTCTCTGCCAGTTTGTTCTAGGATCATGCTGGAGTGAAATCCTAGGGTGTCTGAGAAGATGTGGACTCAAGAACTAGGAGATGAGCTTTACGTCTGTGTGGAAATCCCTTCCTTACATCTCAGACTTCCACCTGAATAGACAACAATAATAACATTACTATTTTTGAGTAGGAATCACTACAACTAAGTTTTTGATTCAGTAACTGTTCAGTGTTAGTTCCTAGTGTGTAGTTAGTGAGGAGACTGAGGTCCAGAGAAGTAAAGTATAGATATCTGTATTGTATAGTTGTTGAACACAGAGGTGAGGACATATCCCAACCATCCTGAATTCTTAGGGAATGTAGAGTTCCCTTTTTCTAATTTAGTTAGATTTTATTTTTAACATTTTCTTTGTATTGAGTATTTATAAATGAATATCTTAGGAGAAAGCTAAAACACACTCTGTTCTATCTTTCCATCTACTCTTCTCTCTTACTTTCTACCTTCAAAGCATCACATGCATTTTTTTCTTTTGCTAAGGTACATATCCATTCAGATAATTTTGTAATTTAAATTCCTTTTAGGAATGTTTTGTTGTATACTTTTAATTCTTCTCGACTTGACTCTATCCAGTCAGATGGCAGAACTTGTAAAGCTGACATTCTCTGCTTTCTTCGTATGGCTCCGCCCCTGTGTCCCCGACAGATTCTGATTCTATGATCTATTTCACCTGCATGTTGTGTCCAGTTCTTCTACCTCTGAAGTTTTCTTTGACACTCAGAACATTTGCAGAGTGAATCAACAATGTTCCTACAAATACGATATAAAGCAAACACTTACATGTAGAGACAGAGTTCTAGCACAAATCCAGGTTGCTTTCTCCTATATCCCATTCAGTGTAAAGAGGAGGGAGAAGTAGGCAAAATGTGGATGAACATTAGTATTTTTCCTCCAGAAAAAACTGGGGAAAATCTAGATGAAAGCAGGCTCTGCTAGCTGTGCTGGTGGCTAGCACAGAAGAGTGTCGGTATTAACATTTCTGTGTTCCTGATGCAGAGCTCCAGTAAAATGACTGTGTTTTATAATTTTAGGGTGCTCCAGAGGATTGAGACCTTGGAGGATGCTGCTTCTTTGCATCCTAGACATTCAGATTGTGAAAAAGGAATCAATCATCTATTTTTTCCATTTAAAAAATTTTTAAATTTATTTATATATAAATTTCACAACATTGTAATTCCAGGGGTCCCCCTCCCTTTCCCTCCCCCCCCTGCTTTTCCCTCCTGCTCAAAGTTGTGCACTTCAGTTTGGTGCTTAGCTTGTTTTGACTTTTCCTCAAGTCTTTTGTTTATTTTTTCACTATATCCCATATATTAGTGAAACCATTTGGTTTCTGTCTTTTTCTTTATGACTTGTTTCTGCTAATATGTAAATCATCTATTTTACTTGATCTGTGTAGATGAGAGAAAATTTCAAATATTAAGATTTATTTCATGGGTCATTCATTTCTGCTCAAGGCTTTATTTTGTTGAATGCAATAATGAACAGCAAGTTCCTTAATGATTAACCATGTATTTTACAGTTAAAGTTTAGCTGTTTTGAGGGATTAAATAAATTTCACCCATGATAAATTTCATATAGCTGTCTCCTTCAATTTTGTCAGTTAGAAAGGTTGATACTTTTTTTCTGCATCTCTCCTGCTTTATGTGTTTTAATTATGCTTGCATTCCAAGGGGGACACAAACTCTAACATATTCTACAGTTCTCTATCTATTAGATTAATTACTTTGAATGTATTAATGCAGATATTCATGTATGCATCCATCATGTAATTTAATCAATGTGTATTATGTAACAACAATGTCAACACATGCAAATATATGCATATATAGCAAGCAGGAAATGAAATATAGCCACTGAAATCTGCATTTCTGTAACTAATCACAAGGGTATCATAAATATTTATATGTTATTTTTCTTCTACCTATTTAATTTTATTTTGAAGTCATCCAGTACCTCAATAATTTTGAAAGCTCTGAATTATATTAGTAACTTTGTCTAAATTAGGTTGTTTTACTCGTCTATTAAAACATGCCTTCGTACACTGAGGCTTTGATAGGGGACAAATGAAGCATGTGTCCAGGGAGGTGTGAAGTTTTACTCTGAAACACACATTTTTATAACTAAATGACAAGTAAAAAATTTTTGATGGAAAAAATTTGCCTTTGTATATGCAGTAGTGAGAGATGACTTACAATATCTCTTGATTCTAGACATGCTTTTTCTACCCTGGTAGTGTAATAGCAACTCTAATTTTTAAGAAAAAATAGGATCTATGGAATGGATGAATAAATAAACACATAAGATACAACGTTACAGGAGCTTCACTTGAACTTTAAGAGCACACATAGGCTGAAAGTGAAGAAATGAGGGGAAACAATCCATTCAAAATTTAGCTAAACAATGGGAAAGGGTGAATATCTTTATATCAGAAAAAATAAACATTAATTTAAAAACTGTCACAAGTGACAAAGAAGGTCACCATATAATGACAAAAGAGTCAGTTAAACAGGAAAAAAAATAGCAATCATAAAGACTTATATGCATCCAAAATAAGGCAAAATATTAACAGAGCTGAAGGAGAAACAGACAACACTACAATAATAAGAGGGGACTGTGATAACATCCTACTTTTGACAACAGGAAGATCTTTCAGACAGAAAACCATTAGGAAACAGCAAGACTGAATAAAACATTCTTAAGCACACATAAAACATTCTCTGGGTGTGCTAAGGAGACTCCACATGGCTTTCTATAGTGGCTGAACCAGATTACATTTCCACCAGCAATTTAAGAGAGTTCCTTTATCTCCACATCCTCTCCTATATGTGTTATTTTTGGTTTTCACATGTAAATCATTCTCATTGGATTGAAATAGTATCTTATTGGGGTTTTGATTTGCAGTTTCCTGATACTTAGTGAAGCTGAACATTTTTGTATATGCTTGTTGGTCATTTGCACGTCTTCTTTGGAGAAAAGTCTTTTTAGTTTTCTGTCTTTTTTTTTATTAGATTGTTTACTTTGTTTTTGTTGAGTCATGTAAGCTCTGTTGGTCTTTGATTTCAGTCTGTTATCTGTTATGTGGTGAGCAAATACTTTCTCCCACTCAGGTGGATGCCTCTTGCTTTAGATTATTTGTTTTGCTGTGCAGAAAACTGAGAATCTACCTGAGGGATTCTGCTGGCTCAATTTAGTCAGAAGAAAAGAGATGAATATTAAATGGTCTCTTACTTATACATGAAGTGTAGATGAACCGAAGAAAAGGTCAAGTTCAAACTAGCAAGCTGATCATAGAACTGAAGCATACAACAAAAGAAGGGGAATGAGAGGGGACAAAGCAGGGAAGGGCTGAACACAAGGGAAGGTGGTGATGGTTTAAGGGTGATATGGTGGCAAAAGAACTACAGGGACTAAAATGATAAAAGAAAAAAATTTAATTGATTACAAAATAAAATAAAATACATTTAAAACAAAAAAAAGATTGTCTAGGATATATCACATTTTAGATCACAAAATAAATCTTAATAAACTTAATGTTCTAGTATAATACTTCTAGTATACATTCTAGTATAGCATTTAGCAAAATGGAATAAATTAGAAATCCATCAGCAGTCAGAAAATGGGACTTTTACAAGAAAGTGGAAAATAAACAACTTTAAGTAAACAACCATTGGGCCAAAGAGGAAATCAAAAGGGGAGTCTAAAAAATGTACTAGACAAACAAAAATGAAGGTACAACTAGTGGAACACCCAAAAGCAGAACTACTATTCTTGTTTTTACTAGGTAAGTTTATAGTGGTGAATGCCTACAAAAAAGAAAATAAAGTAAACCACCTGACAGTACCCTTTAAAGAACTATGAAAAAAAGAAAACACTAGCCCAAAGTTAGCTGAGGAAATAAAACAATCCAGATTATGATAAAAATGAACATCATCAAACAGAAAAGTCAATGAACAAAGAATAGATGTCACCAAGGTGGTGATAGAAGTGATTCCTTGCTTTGTTTCTAAGAAAAACATTTATTTATTTTTTTTAAATTTTTTTATAATCAAATAGTTTATATATATATATACATTTCATATCTTTGTAATACCGGGATTCACCCTCCCTGACCATTCCCCCTCTGTCCCGCCCCCCCCACTCCGAGTTGTAACCATTTGGTGTCTGTCTTTATCTTTTTAACTTGTTTCTGCTAATGTGATTTCTTTTAGGTGTGTTCATGGGTTTTTTTTTTTTTTT